>LPNX010430860.1:314092-344272 GCA_001517045.1 Pseudotsuga menziesii
AATCCTCAGGTCACAACATTGAATGCCAGACCCTTCTTTACCATCTGGCCCTGCAGTGCCACAGTAGCTTCCACATTACCTTGCTTGTAAAACGCATCAATGATGGATGAATATGTGAAAACGCAAGGACAAGAAGGATGATATTGCTGTGCAAAATCTTGACTCTGAAGCAACTAAGAGTGAGATGGCACTTGTCCAATATAAAAATAGGAAGCAGCATGTGCCATTACAAATACCAACCTTGACATAAATCCATAAGCTGAGTAGTCTATCCACCCCACTGTAGTATGCCACGCCATTAGATGCACTTGACTTCTTATTGCACTTGCACCTAAGTAATTTGCACAGCTGAACTTGTCACACTAATGGACTCTAAAGTTACCCCTACCATGTGCACTGTGTCCATGGCACAACTTGACTTGACACTCTAATGGAATCTAAAGCTACCGCTATAATGTGCATGCCCATACTCAGACAAGTATTCTAGGTTCAACTTCCTCTAGTGTGACTGCTTTCATCATGGACTTTATTGATCTTTGTCTCTTTCCTGGTTTAGTGGTGCCAGAAAGTTTACTCAGAAAATGAGCACTATATAGGTGTATGGTAGAACATAATTGGATTATAAACAACTTATCTACAATATTGGTGAAAATTTGTGCCCAAGGTATAAAAAATTTGCGTAGAAACTGAGCACAATATATAGAAAATTGTATTATGAAAAATATCTGGTGGAAATATGTGCCCATATGCTTGAATATTGGTTAGAAAATGAGTACAATTTCTATTCCCTAACCTATAGATAATATGCTTAGAAGATGAACACAAAATCTGTGCCATTGATGCTACATGAAGGTCTAAAAATTTGCTGCAAGATGTGCAAAAAATAGGTAAGATTGGAGATTTCTTGGTTTACATAGGCATGCGGGTGAGTGGACCTGGTTACAGCTTGTCATGTTTGCATAGATTTTCAAGTTTCACAAGTTTTGACTTAAGTCTGATGTAGCAAGCCAATGCTGCCTTGTTCTGGTTAGATTTGACCTAGTTTTGCAGTAAATTTGAACTCTGAACTGGGATCAGGTGCGTTTCTCCTACCAACCATATGACACGTTTTAAGTATATGGTGTTTAATTTTATTGTATAATTCATGTAGAAGGATTTAGTAACAATATTGATTTGCATTTGTTTCCCTTATGTCTCTGATATTTACAAACTTTTTCAGGTGAAGAACCCAACAGCCTGTGTTGAACATGAAGCAAGTATCTCAAAAATTGGGGAAGATCAGTTATTCTATTTCCAGCAGAGGGGGATTGATCCACAGAAGGAAGTGGCGGCTATTATTAATGGATTTTGTAGGGTTGTATTTAATGAGCTCCCACTAGAATTTGCAGCTGAAGTAAATCAGTTGATGAGTTTGAATCTTGAAGGCAGTGTTGGCTAGATGTTGCAAGGTCTCTTTGTAACACTATCTGTGTACATGATTCTAATGGCATGAGATGTCTCGATAACACTACTATTCAGTGTTGGGTGTTAGATGTTGATAGCTTTCTTGTGTTCTACAGGGAAATCATCTGTATATTTTCTATGAAACCTGGGAATGCCTTCAAAGTTTGTCCCAGTTAAGGAAATAATAATATGTATGTACTCTTGAATTTGTTTAAATTGTAATGAGATTAAAAATAAAGTTGTCGTTGCAAGCATTGGGATCAACCCTGTTCTTGGTTTACATAGGCATGCGGGTGAGTGGACCTGGTTACAGCTTGTCATGTTTGCATAGATTGTCAAGTTTCACAAGTTTTGACTTAAGTCTGATGTAGCAAGCCAATGCTGGGCCTTGTTCTGGTTAGATTTGACCTAGTTTTGGATTCGGGTTGAGTTAAACTGGCACATGGAAGAGAAGATCATTCAGGTATATGGCCACTTTTGTATTCCTAGGATTTTTTACATTTATAAATGGCATGACGTGGAACTTTTCCTAGTCTTCCTGTCGCAGGTATAGCATCCCCGTCGCTATTCCTGGGGTTTGCATTTTTTTTTTTAAACTTATACAAAGCATGGATACGGTGACGGCCAGGCGTGGATACAGAGACGGCAAGGTGTGGATACAGAGATGGCAAGGCATGGCTATAGAGACGTCTTATTCCTGGGTTTGCATTTTTTTTAAAAACCTTATACAAAGCGTGGATACAGCGATGGCCAGGTGTGGATACAGAGACGGCCAGGCGTGGATATAGCGACGTCGTAGACATATAATGAAATATAGAACATTGTCGCTCTTGCAACGCAAATTAGGGGTTGTCTCTATTGCGACGGAATTGTTTCCACGGAAAAAAAAACACTTAGACGTGGCAATATCCACGATTTTCTGTGGATATTGCCACGTTTTGCCGTGGCAAAATTGATCACTTGTACTAGTGTGAATTTTCTCTTTCTTCCTCCATTTTTAGCAAAGTATTAATTCTCTTTTCCATTGCCAGACACCCTTCATCTTGAATAGATTGAGCTAACGTTAATGAAGGTAAGAACAAATTTGGTGGTAAAATAGCTTCAGTTCCATATACTAAGAAGAATGGTGACTTACCTATCGCAGCCTTAGGAGTTACTCTGTCTACCCACAAGGAATTGACCAATTCTGTATGCCAATTATGATGGTGAACTGAAATAGTTCTTTTAATCATTTTCAATAAATTTTTGTTTGTTGATTCAGCTAGACCATTCCCATGGAGATATTAGTTAGCTGAATAACTGATTCTTATTCCCTTCTCTAAAGAAAACTGAGTTAACTCAATTGATGAAAGATATGAAGCATTATCAAAGACAAGGGAATCTGGAATACCAAATCTTGTTATGATAAATAATTCCAAAAATAATATAACCTGATTGGTATTTACAACCCTTAATGGTGCAGCTTCCGCCCAACGAGTGAAATAATCGGTTGCAGTTATTATATATTTGTGTTGCATAGATGAGGGAGGATTTATTAGCCCTACTGTATCAATACCCCATTGCTGAAAGGGCCTTTTAGCTTAAAGAGGTTGTAAAGGAAAAGCAGATTTTTTAACCCTTCCCACAGCGAGTTGACATTCTTGGCATTTTCTGACAAAAGTATAGGAATCTCGAAACAAGGTGGGCCAATAAAAACCAGCCTTGAGAATTTTTTGCGCAGTAGTCTCTCCACCAAAATGACCTCCTACTGGTCCAGAATGTAATTCTTTCATAATTACTTCTCTTTCATCTTTATCTAGACATTGAAGGTATACTCCGTCTGAATTTCTCCGAAAGAGGACATTACCAATTAATAAATAAGGAGCAGATTTCAATCTAAGTGCTCTTTTCTTCCTTGGTTCTAGATAATTAGGAGTAGTTCATGTTTCCAAAAGTATTCTTATGTTTGTATACCAGGAATCTTGAGGTGGAAGATAAAAATAAATTTCCCTGGTAAGTAAAACCTCATCAATAACAGTTTCAGCTTTATCATTAGGTACATGAGCAACTTCAGCAGCTAATTTACATAATCCTTGATCTTTAACTATCTTCGAGGGTTTAATTTCTAAGTCATATTCTTGAAGAGCTGTCATCCAAGGTGCTCTTTTCTCACCTAAGTCCTTTTGCACTAACAAGTTTCTGACTGAGGAATAAGGTACGATTATTTTCGTTTTAGATTTCAGTAAATATGGACGAAAATGTTTAACAGCCTTAAAAACAACAAAGGCTTGCTTATCAACTTCATGGTAATTAAGTTCAGCACGTTTGAAATTTGAACTCATGAAGGAGATTGGGACTTCGTTATTTTGCTAATTTAATTGGGTTAAAACTGCTGCATATGAAATATCAGAAGCAAAAGTATACAATATGAAATCTTTATTAAAATCTAGGCTTAGAAGGCTAGGAGCTTCTAAAATGACCCCTAAAATTTTCTGAAATGATTCTTTTTCAGTTTGTCCCCAATTAAAAACAACATCTTTCTTAATCATTTTCTACAAAGGATGAATGATCTCGAAAAAACTGGGAATGAATCTCCTAACAAAATTTATTTTACCGAGAAATGATTGCATTGCTTTCTTGCTAGAATGGTAGGTTATCTTTGAAATGGCTTGGGTTCTTTCTGGATCAATCATGATCCCGTGCTTTGAAACCACACAGCCTAATAGAATACCTTCTGAAACAACAAATATTGTTTTTTTAGGATTCAAGGATATTCCAAATTTTCTACATCGTTCAAATACCTTTCTAAGATGATTAAGATGATTAGGTCTATGTTTAGAAAATACAGTAATGTCATCCAAATAGACAACGACTGAATGATTAATTAATCCTCTAAAAGCAATATCCATTGCTCTTTGAAAGGTTGCTCCTGCATTGATTAACCCAAAGGGAATCTTGCGGTATGCATAGGTTCCCCATGGAGTTCTAAAAGCATTTTTTAATTGATCATCTGGGGAAACCAATATTTGGTTGTATCCTGAGAAACCATCAAGGAGAGGCAGTATCTCGGACCCAGAAACCTTTTGAAGAATTTGTTCCATGGGAGGAACTGGGTAATTATCCTTTTCAGAAGACTTATTCAGATTTCTAAAATCTACACATAACCTAATATCCTCATTTTTCTTCCTAACTGGAACTAAGTTTGCTACCCATTGAGTATGCCTAATGGGGAAAATAATCTTGGCAGTTAACAATTTATTTAGTTCCTTTTTAATTGTTGGTTCTAATGACGGGTGATATTTCCTTAGCTTTTGTTGAAAAGGTTTTGACTCCTGCTTAATTGGAATTATATGTTGCATAACTTGTGTGTTGAATGTTTTCAGGTCCTCATATGTCCAAGCAAAGACATCTTTAAATTCTTTAAACAATTTTATAAATGTTGTTTTTTCTGCAGGATTGCAATCCATTCCTAGATTTATAGTTTGGGGATTTAGTTCTGTTCCTAGATTGATGGTTTCATACCTCATTCGAGATCTATTAGTTTTACAATTAGGGATAGATTTAAATTTAGCCTGTAGATCAAATAAATTTTCTAATCTTAGTACTGAATTGGGAACTGGTTTTACCTTTTCGAAAGCATTTTCAACCGAACAAAACTCATTTATTACCGAAAAATTCCGCATATTTTCGTCATGAGTGACTTCATCTATGGCTTAATCTTTAAAGGTATCCTCATTCATCAAAAAAATCAGTACCTGCATATCAGTATCAAATACACGCTAGTTAAAAATATTATCAGGTATAGAGGGTCTAAAAATCAATTCAACTGAAAAGAAATCTGATGAAAGATTTTCTGATGGAATTAACTTTGATGCTACATTCACCAACAAATATGCTTCTTGGTTTTAACTTCTAGGAACAGAAATTATGTTAAATGCATCAAAATGTGAGATAAGGTTCCATACCTCCCATTGATAACTCTGTAAATGTTCAGATAGGCAATGAATGGAGTTACGAACCTTTTTGACGATGATCTCGGAATCGTCGTATACAATTAACTCTTTGATGCCCAAATCAATTGCTTTTTTCAAACCTTCTATTAAAGCTTCGTATTCCACCGTATTATTTGTACAATTAAATTCCATCCTACAAGCTATACATGTTTTATTTCCCTGAGGGTCCACCAGTAGGCAACCAGCTCCTGCTCCTTCTTTAGATTTCGTACCATCAAAATATAAACTCCAGATAGAACTATGCACAATCACTTTACTTTCTATAATATTCACAATATTCAGATTATCTACATCATTAATGGTTTCCTTGAATAAAGAGTTAGGAGAAATAGATGTCACATTCCTAATTTCAGATTGCTGTTTATTTTCAGAATAGGCAGAATTTTCAGCTTTAAAATTACCGAATCCCAATTCATACATGTAATTCCCCATAATACAATCTGAAAATAAAACAGGTTCGCTAGTATCATGCAATTGTGTGACAGTATGTTTCATATATCTTTCTCTATTTATCTTGATATGATTTGACTTTTCATTCTTAGGTAACCATAATGTTGACCAGTCCGTGGCAAAGAATCCATTTAGTTGTTTGAGACCAATCCCTACTTAAAAATAGCCCATATGCGTCTAGAATATCTGCAACAACAATATCTATAATTTGATAAACCGAAGGGTTACAAGCAATCCTAACTAAGACGTCTTTCATTTCTCCTACAGCCTTTACATTTGTCCTGTCCAATTGAGTTATTTGAGAATTAGATGGAACATATTTCCCATTAAATTTTTTGCATACTGATAAAGGAATCACATTGGAGGATGCTTCGGAGTCTACCATGCAATTATGAACATTCCTATTGAAAATTTCAAAGGTAAGTAAGAATGGAGGTGTGGTTGATTTAGAATTCTTACCTATAAGCTAGGCTTTGCCAGCCGTTGCTTTTCCTTTTTCAGTTGTTGTTGAATCATTATTAGAATTGTTTGCAGCAACATTTTGTTTTGCATTAGGAATAATTGAACTCATGGCATGATTTATAACATGACTATTAGGAATTGGGTAGATTTGAAGAAGGTCATACATACTGATGTTTGCACGTGTCTTCTTTAAATCTTCAATTATATCATATTGTAAATCTAATTTTGGAGCATTTTGAATAGGCTAGGTAATTTTGGTTGTTTGTGTCTGTTTGCCGGATTGAGTTTGTTTATTAGGCTGTGCATTATTTTTGTCATTATTGGTAGTATAGCTTGACGAAGCTCCAGGAGTGTTTGTGAATGCTCTACTACGAGTATTATAGGCGTGTTGTCCTGTAGGAGGACTTTTACTCTCATATTCTTTCACAAGACTGTCCCAGAAATGATCGTTAACTTGTTGAGGTTACTCTGATTCTTCATCATTTTATGATTCCTCTTCTTCTTCGTTTTCAATTATTTCTTCACTAGACAGAGTTTCAGACAAAGATAAAATAGCTCGAATTGTATCAAAAATCTCTTCATTTGCTGCTATGTCAGGTGGTGTATTTTTATTATTTGTATTCGAGTTTTGCCTAAACTGATTTCTGAAATATCCCCTAGAAGGAGAAGCTTCAGAATTGGTTTTCTTTAACCCTACAACTTCATTGGTTAATGTTTGAATAGCATTTTGCAACTCTTCTATGTCAAATGCTTTGTCTTTGTCTGAATTGAGTTTTTCAGTCTTCCTCGGGGAAAAATATCATATTTTCCACTTCTATCTGGTTCATAGGACATAGAATCCTTCTCAAATTTAATGTATTCCTCAAAATTTTATACTAATGTTTTTTTCCCAGCTCTCTTAACAAACATCCTAGAATATTTTGGTAAAGCTGACGTATAATTTTCAATAATTATATCCTCAGGTGGTTGAGAAGCAATTGGAATTTTGTTCTTTAATGTCAGAAACCTTTGATTGAAATCTTTGATTCTTTCCTTAGGCTCCATTTTAATCATAGATAACTCTAGTGCTAAAAGAGCGGGTGTCTTGTCCTCCCAAAATTTATCTAGAAAGGATTTATTAAATTCACCCCAGTTTGTGATTGATCCCTGTACTAACTAAAAATACCAAGTAGAAGATCTTCCTTCAAAGGTTAGAGGGAACAATCGACAAACTACATCTTCATGCTGAACGTTCAAGGTTTGAACAACCAACATGAATTTGTCAACATGCACCTCTGCAGGTTCTTTGTCATCTGGATTAAACTTAGGAAGAAGTTTATTTGAATGTTTAGGTAAAGGATGTTGTACACCAGGGACAGCTAGAGTAGTTGTTCTTAGCCAAGGGAGTTGTGGATTAGGTGGATTAGGTGGAGGATTGCCTCCTCCTCCTACAGGTACATTTCCTGCCATTTGACTTCTTTCAGAACTTGAGGAATTTCCTGAATTGGATGGTCTTGGACTATCAGGTGGTGATTCAGGAGGAGAAGGTGGCTGATCAAAACCGCCTTCTTCAATTAGTCTTCTAGCAGTGTTTGTTTGAGTATTTTGCCTTTGATGACTTCTAGTTTGATAACGTGGAGTGCTATCAACTTCTTGTAAACCTTGAGTACCTATGTTCAATTGCAGATGATGTCGTTGTTGTCTAGGTAGACCATAATCTATTGGAGATACACCAAGTTGATTGGCATATGCTCTGGTAAGAATATGTCATGATTCTTCCAAATTTTGAGTACTTTGCTCAGGAGTAAATGGAGATGCGATATGATCACATTCAAGGATGATCCTAATAGTTTCTATAAATGGTGATCTACTGACTTCTGGAGGATGCTGGCTAGTTGAAAATTTCTCATTAGTTTTCCCTGCCATTAATCATTAACAGGCCCTCCTTCTAGCGCCATTTGTTGGCCTGATTTTTTGACCTAGTCCAACCGAGAGATTATGCCCACACAATCAGCTTAAAACAGCATTCGGTGTGTTTGGAGTAGCAAAATCTCGCAGGTTATGGTCCTGCTACCAGCTGAATTTTTCTCTTAAGGAGAAAACTAAAATTCAGCAAAAATCTATCCTAATGTTATTTCTACCTTAATGAATCCTATAATTACTTTCAACTACCTAAATTTTCCTATAATTGATTTCTTAAGGAAAGACTCTGATTTTTGAAGAGTTTTTCTAAATATAAAGACTGTTAAAATTATGCTAAAAATTACACAAATTGATTTAACAAATGTTAAATGTAATTATAGTGAGATAATAAACACCTAAAATATCTTAACTATACTATCTATCCTATCTCAGCTGAGAGCAATTTTGAATACTTACATTAATTATTAATTAATATAAGATGAAAAGAAGGATAAATTGTATGATCTAAATAAAAATATTTAAGCCATACTCATCAAACTATTCTTCTATAACATAACTTATCAAAGAAACTGAAAATAAACAATTACTTCAATTTTCTGAACTGTCTAATTAATTAATAACTAATAACCAACATATATATTTGAATAAGAGATAATGTCCTGTATGAAACGACTGTAAAAATACAAATGATATCTAACCGACATCAATGAATATCCTTATATCTTGAATTTATAGTAAAAATACTAATAAATTCAGTCACAATGACATATTAATTCAAATATAATATTGGGCTGACAAAGTGAAAATTATAAATAAACACAAGCATAACAAAGCATACTGTATTAATATTAAAATAGAAGATAATATACTGAAATATAGAGTGTATCCAAAACAATACCAGTCATGATATCAAACTTGGAGAATTCCAGTTACATCCCATATCCAAAGATCAAACTTCAGTAAGGAAATAAAACCAGCATCAAAATATATCTTAAGTATGTCTCTCTTCTGTCATTCCATCCCCCCTTCCATAAAAATCCCTGGCTTATATAATACTATCAGTCTTTCGATTCCGTTTTTCCATCAATGCTATATGCAATATTATAGGATTCCTATGACTATCAAAGAGATTCGAATCTCTTTTAATCAGACACCTGTCACTAGAAGACAACAAAAAAAATGACTAGCCTGAATATTTGTTGGTTTAAAGAAACTGGCAAATTCGTGGCCGTTGTTGAAATTCCAGTCTTCAATGAACAGCTACGTCTTCCAACCAACATATTAAAAACGTCCTAAAACTGCGAAGAAGAGTGATGACATATCCACATGTTTTTAAATAAACAAAGCATCTCATTAAAACCAATTAAAATAGATATAATGAAATAAACCATAATTTAAATGTGTTCCTGTAAAATCTGCGATTTTACAGGCATGCATAACGAAACTTTTATTACCTGTTTGACAGAGAAACAACCCAAGTACTTTGAAAAATGAGAATAACCATCAAGTTTGATTTTGAAGATCGACTACTCTTCTGGCTTCGACTAATTTGGCTTTAAGCTTGACAATCACTAACTTTTGTTTTTCTACTTGTTCAAGCAGGTATTGATTTGTCCCTAATATTGACATTTTCACCCTTTTATATTGGTTCTTTTTTATATTCATTTATTTCCACCTGTTAATCCAATTCAACAATTCCTCCCTGAATGTCCTATTTTCCTCCTCTATCAAGGCTGCATTAGATTGACATTGTTTAAGTTCATCTTTCAATTCTATAATCTTGGTCTGGTATGCCTTGTCCAGTACTTGTTGAAGAGTTTCTTCTTTATTTTCGTGACACAAATCAGCTGCTTGAGGAGGATGAAGATTATCTATGTTTTTCCCAGAT
This sequence comes from Pseudotsuga menziesii, assembly GCA_001517045.1. Lineage (NCBI taxonomy): Eukaryota > Viridiplantae > Streptophyta > Pinopsida > Pinales > Pinaceae > Pseudotsuga > Pseudotsuga menziesii. The sequence continues at coordinate 324,230 of LPNX010430860.1, forward strand.
GATTGAAGACTGATAAACGATGGTTCAGGATATGAATTACAGGTGTCCATACACGATGGAATGACCTCGACCTTACCCAATTTTGCACTATTATCCTTTATAAGAGTGGGATCATTTATATGAGTAGTGTCAGGGACCGACGATGGAAAGTTGTCCTCAATATGGAAAATCGAAGGCTGAACACCCTGTTGATTATCTATAGAAGAAGAAATTGTAGGTACATTGTTCATGGTTCTAGTAACCCTTCTCGAACGAACAAATACCAAATTTTTTGATTCAAAGCCTCCACTATCACAACATACTTGTGCTAGTTGGTCTAATTTATGCATAGACTCCTTGCTATGTTTACACGGATTATTTGGCTCGGAGAGATTTTTACAATCAACAGCGTTAATATCTTTGCTTTCGGTTAACCTGTCCTCTATTTTTGCAGGAGTACTACGACATTTATCAGATGGGGGTCAGTTCAAAGTTGCTTCAGAGCAATAGGAAACTATATTATCAACATCATCATTACTAATACCAACATTTATGGGTAGATTGGTTTCCTCAAGCCCTTTACCTTTTGATTCAGTCTCAGGAGCATTACTGACCTCAGGATTTATAGTAGCCTTTCGTTTCTTACGAGTCTTTGGGGAGGGGTTCGGCCAATATTGAGTCAGCCCCAAGTGACATTCAGTTAAAAATTCATCCCATGATTTACCATTCAAATATAGTTGATACTGTATTATGATTTTGACTAAACCATGGTGAAATAAACTTCTATCAAGGTTATCGAAACTTTGAACCGCATGTGACATTCTTTTCAAACATTGCCACAGATAAAATGGTATATTAAGCCTACAACCCTTTAATGCTAATAGGAGTCTTAGGTGGTAATAGTGTAGGTGAGAAAAACGTCCATCATAGGACACATACCTGACCAAAATCTCATAGAAGGCTCGCCATTCAGGCTTTAGGAACTTGACAGAAACCCCTATCTTCAGTTTTGCATTATCTGGTAATGGCAGCAGTAAGGATAGACACTTCCTTTTGTTAACCTTACCACCTTTGAACCAGTTCTCTCCAATTTGTGGAAGCTTTGTAGCTTTTGTGATTTTGGCTTCGTTAATGATGAACTTAAAACCCACGATCTGTGCAACGTCTTCTTTTAAATTCAAAGCAAACAATTTGGTCACCTCTGCATTATGGCCGTCAAAACACCGAAAGAACTTCCCCCATCCAACCTTTTCGAATAGAAGGGAAACCTTCGCATCTACTTCTATAAGCTCTGAACCTGAGATTTCAAAATGATTCAACGGAGCCATAGATTCCCCAACACTATCCTGGTTCGGAATGGAATGAATCGAGATGTGAAGAGGGAGGGGATAGGTATCCAAGTGCATGACATGATGCGAAATACCAAAACTTCACATGCTTCAAATCTGACAAATATGAGGTCTCTATATTTGGCCATTTTTAGCTGAACTTAGCGATGATGAGTGTTATAGCCAACGTTCTATTATGATACATGCATGACTATCCACGACTAGCAGTAAAACTTAACCAATTCGACATATCAGGGATCATTTGATTGATGGATCGTAAATCAAGACATTGATTACACATAGTGGTCATGATGAACTTGTACATTGTTACGAAATGAAATGGTTATCAATATTAAATACTGCTAATTCGATTCATCAATATATTCACAGCTGTCAATTAATCATGAGGTGTTATCAAAATCTCCATGCCAACGCAGCGATCCAAGTAACAGGCGTTATTAATTTGACATATGGGTGATGTATCCTTGTAAACTTGGTCAATTAATGATCTCCTCCATTTTTTTCATGAAAGGTGGTATCATTTATTGACAGGGCGATATAGTATCGAAACCATATACCCTAATGCTTTGCGTTATAACTAACTAATGACCTAACTTAATATTTATGCTATGTATATACATAAAGTCTCATTTTAAAATATAGTTTTATGATTTTACAAAATCGTATCTATTAATATTCCAAATTGAATTCGATAGGATACTAAGACATAAAACCATGTCATATGAAGATTTTGAATGATACTCATTTATTTGTTATTTCATTAACTATATATATACAATTTTCACACAATAATGATATGATATTAAGTCACACACGGAATATGAACCTTTAGGTTTAATAAAAGTTTTAAGTTAATAATTAACCTTTAGTTCTAGGATTTTCAGAACTATAATATCTTATCAATAACCAGCTTCAAAATGTGTGTTCATTGAACCCCAATTAGCATACTATCTCTTTAAATTTCTTAAATCATATATATATATATAATCAAAATAGATTAATTAATGATGAATTGATTATATAAAAATTCATGGAATTGACAGCTGCTAATTATCCAGTTTATGAAAAATGATTTCATCAGCTTCTAATATGTTACTAGACTTTTCTGAAATTGAGAGTACCTTTAGAATGGAACATTTTGAAGGCACTCTTTTATAATTTTTAAATAGGTAAATCATAAAAGAGAGCTGATCTCCCTTGATCTTAATGAGAAATGAAGGGGTTGTTTCTAATTGCCAACAGTGCACCAATCCAGAACTGAAAGTAGCATTTCCAATAGATAACCTAGAATATTATTTAAATATCATGGTGTCATTAGTGAAGGGCTCAGATCGTTTTTACAAGACTAGGTGGAGAACAGATTCATGGAGGGTTATTTTTTATGTGCATCATGAGCATCATAAATCCCCATTGCATTCAAGTTCTCTCCTACATAGCCATAGAAAGGTACAAAATTATGGTATGAGCTCAACACTTGCATCTTCTATTGACAAAGGTCTCTATTTGATTTTATTTAAAGATGGGATGGCTAGCATTGACGATAATATTGTCATGCATTCTAAAGGAGATGGTGAATTTATAGGAAAGGAAGAATTTTTTTACCTTAAAAAAATCATTTATGGTGTGTAGGATAAGGAACAAGGGCCTACAACTACTATTGAATAGGTGTGTAATCTTTCCTTCCGAATTTATTATATATCTAATAACTCTGTTTATTTCTTTAAGGAAAAGGAGGAATGGGTGGTAGATATCTGCACAACTCTGAATTAGTGTGTTAGATAAGGGATGTGCAGAGTTTATACACTCATCTATTGTTTTTGGAAACTGTGACCTTATCATAATTATGCCTTGGTCAATGATGTGATTTTCAAAGTAATCATTAAGATATATCATGAAAATGAATGTGCAAATGATGAACAAGCACATGTTTCAATGGACACTAATCGCTTTGTGCACAAACCAAAGTTTGAAGAAGGAAATGTAGAATATTCTCATATTGAGCTCTCATATGGGGAAAAAGGGTCTATATTTAAATTAAGTATTCAAAGTTATGGAAATTTCATTATTCTTCAATATTCTTCATGACAACTCTTGAACCAAATGCAGGCTTCTTCATAACGTAAAACTAAATTTAATTTGGAACTAGAAAAATTAAAAACTATTGTTCTTTATCAATATGGCGCAAACAAGGTCATTAATGTATACAAGACTACTAGTGATTATTTTTGTTTTTGCAAATATGATGGCGGTGCACATGTAAATGTGGAAATTTGTTCATCAAATGAATATTTCATGCAGAAGCAAAGAGGTAGGACGACATTTCAAATACCATCATACAATACCAGCAGGATTGATACCAAGTATTTATAAGCTATCATCCAAATCAATCAACTGAGGGATACATGGTATACACACACACACACATCATCATCATCTAAAAGAATAAAAAATCAGAACCAGTGCAACAAACAACTAGTTCTAATATTGTAGTAACAAATAGCTTCAAGCACTTGTCGACATTACCATTATGGGAATAATCTGCTATAAGAACATTCCATGTAACCAAATTTGGTTGAACAATTGTTTGCTACATTTTACAAAACAACCTCATTTCCTTAATTCAATGCCCAATTTGCACAAATCCTGCAATCATCACATTCCACGAAACTACATCTCTTTCTAATATTTTTTCAAACACTTGGCATGGATCCTCTAGCCTCCTACATCTTCCATACACATTAACTAAGGAATTACAAACAAAACTATTACACTCGAATCTACTCTTCTTTATATAATTATCAATATCCAATCTCTATTGCAAGATTCCCATATGATAAGTATAATAATGCAATCAAATCCAAACACTATTTATTAATAACTATTGAATTGTTATTTCCAAATAACATAAACATTATTCATTTTCATTGTGCTCCTCGTTAATCCTCAACATAGGCAAGCCAATAAACATCGACTATTACATTATAAACAAATATAGTCTAGTGTTTAAGTGGGTTTGTTTCTCTGCTTTTGAATCCTACACGATTAATTCGTGGCAGTGTACTTATACCCATAACCTATAGTATTAACCTTACCTTTACACCACAAAAAAATTATTCTCAATGAAGCACTTTTCCTATGGGAATTTTGGATAGAGTCCTAAAGAGATGGAAAGAATGAAAGAATATCTTCCCTATACTATCAAAATCCACGCTTTAGTCATAACTCAAGAGACTATATTTAATTCTTGTTATAGGATTCCCACATGGGAACACAACTTAAGAACACGGGGGAATGTATAATTATCAAGATTCACTCTAACTCATTTCCTTTGATGGTGAAGCTCAATGGCCTTATAAAAAAATATGTGAATGCAGATCATAGTCCATACCTTAAGTGAGAATGACTAGATCTATACTTGGACATGAAGCATGGAGATGAAGCAAGAACTGCCACACATGGAGATGAGCTAAGTTGTAGATCTGATTTACTAGTGGAATATAATAGAAATGTTAAACCCCAAAATACGCAAGAAAAACCCAAAAGGATAAATTTATTTCCTCCCATTCACACCTTGTGAATTTTTTTTTAACTGGCATCATTAAATAGTACATGAGAGAACTCAAATCCACATAGAAACACATTAAATATAGACACACAATCTTTACCTGAAAAACCAAAAATCGGGGAAAAAAATGATAATAGATCTATTATCTCATTTGACCTAAAGTGACAAAGCCGAGGCAAGTGAGATAGACACCACTCACCTTCAAGAAACATTACAATGGAGCCTCCTCAAGCCTTATAAAGGATTATTTACATGTGATACCATGGGACAATACTATGGGCCACCAAATACCATGGAAAAATATCATTGGCCACCAAATACCATGGGTTGAAAAACATGTTTTAGAAGTAAAACACCTTTGACTCATTCCTAATTCAAGGTTAACCCTAAGAATGCCCCTTTTAACACTACAAAAAATCCTAGAATTAGTGAAGAAGAAGTGTCCCCAGACACATAACTTTATTCATAAGGAAGACATAAATTACATCACACTCACAAGAAACTATGTCTATCTCATAGAGAAGAGAGCTTGTTTATATGGCTCAATCCTAGGCTAGAAAGTAGGAAGACAACCAATCATATAATCACATGAAAATGATAGGTGTCATTTACAAAGAAGCAGTCCTATTCAAATTCTAATTGCTCACTAAACTAATTGAATCTTTAATATTATTCTAGAAAATACCTAGAGTATAAAACTTAGGATTAAGAGGTCTAACATTCCCCCCTTTAATACGAAAGTTTTATATTTACAAATGCCAAGTTCATCTATGAACTTAGTGAATCTTTATTCTACCAAGTGGCTTGGTAAAATATCCAAAGTTGGATCTTTCGGAATCCTTCATCTATGCTTCAATATCTGAAATCGTATATTTGAAAAACTGTCAAATATGGATTCTGAATGGTTCATCTGAAATGAACTTAAAGAGAGATAAAATTCTGGAGTGAACAGTTGCCATGTCTACTTGACAATTCCATCATGTTCCAAGTGATTTATCTAGAAGAGGTTGGTTTCTTATGCTAAATTGGTGAACATATAACATCACCATTATGCAATCAGTGAATCAATGAAAATATCCCTAATATTTTACGACTATTATGTGTTGATCAACATGTCAATGCATCATGTATTTGAGTTTTTCATCTTCGGACTTTTGTTGTTTGCTTCCCATTTTGAAAATTTGGAGTCTGTCATCTACAACGTATTTTCCGTATTCATGGTAGTGTATCAGAGTCTACCATCTACAAAATTTTATCCATATTCATATTTTTTGTTTCAGAGTCTGCCATCTACAGACTTTTGTTGTCAAAACTTGAGGAATGACAATGATCATCAATATTCCCCCCTTTGTCAGTTGAAAGGTGGGAAGATATTTCATGTGGGTTACCCTGAACCAATTCACCATTGTATCATAACTACTCCCCCTTTAAAAAGAAAGAGTGTTTTGTAAATTTACCCCCCCCCTCATTTAATATGCAAGAGAGTACCAATTATATTTAAACTCAAAGTGGGCATGCGGAAACATCCACATTTTATCTCATCCTGTGAGAGACATGCTCAAAATCTATCCCATAAGGGGACCACTGGAGTTATATTCTATTAGGTACAAAAAAGCTTATGTGCTACAAGATGAGTCTTTACTCGATACTGTACTCTTCGGTAAGATTGATGTAATTTCTTAGTTGTGGATGTCCATTGCCAAGGATTTATCCACCCATAATGAATCTTTAATATTGTAGTCTTGTTTCTCTTGGAACATTTTTCTGATGCATGATTACATTTTACACAATTCTAACAAGGATGGAGACAAAAACATTGATCTTCCATATAACCAACTCTTTGGAAATATTGGCACTTAACACTTTAAAGCTTAACTAGAACATGTGAAGTCAAATTCTCATGAAGGACTCGTACACTCACAGATTGAATTGGTTTGGAGCAGTCTGGAATATGAAAAGTCGGATCATTTTCATATCAAAGTCCTATTATGTGCTTGCTGTTTCTAATTTCTTCCCAATGTCTGATGATGGGCTTGGAAAGAGTGTTCTGCATCGATTGTTTTGAATTATGTGAATTTTGATCTGGTTCCTATTATTGCATTGAAATTTTTCTTCATTGAACTCAAAAGAAAATGCTTGAACTATAGGTTCATAGATAGATTGATATTCATTAGATACTACTTTTGGATTTGTCCCACTGAATTTTTGTTTCACTCTTTGTTGATCGGAACCATCATCACTATCATTATCATCATTGAAAGGATTGCTCTAAACAAAAACTAGTTCATAATGTTTTCGATGATGGAGCTGATTGAAACCATCATCTTCAAAATTGTTTATCAAGGATTCCTTCTCATTACTAGATAAGGAATCATCAATGATAGTCTTTGTTTCACCAAGTTGTACTGTTGATGTAATCATAACTTCATAATGTATTCACTTGTATTTCTTATCTATTGTAACCCGATGTTTATTCCAGGATGTTATCATGTTATGTCACACCTCGATGTTCCGATTGGGAGAATCAATAATGTAAACAAGTCATGTCAAGTCATAGTGGATAACCCTTTGATTGTCTAAGGGTTAAAGTCCCTGCAGTTCTGGGGCACTAGGGTTATTAGACTCTCTAAGTAGAGTTCAGCTCTAGTAGGGTTTTAGTCATGTGGGGATTAGTATAAATAGAGAGTTGGACTCTCTATTTAGAATACATCACTCACACACTCAAGTGTAGCACATAGTTGAGGAAGGAGAAGACACTGGGGCTACACAAGAAGAAGATTACTGCTATCGGGAGTGCATCTTATTGTTTTGGGGTTTTATCTTTTTGTGTTGATTCTATCTCTGAGGAAGTTGCGGGGTTTTCTCCATTTATGGTTTCCCTGATGAAAAACACTGTGTTCATTGTCTCTTGTGTTTGATTGTTGTACTTCTTGTTCTCTCAGTTAAAGATCCTAACATAATGCTATCTTGAATGTTGAAAAACTAACATGGTATCAGAGATAAACTGAGAAGAAGAAACAGTGTAGCTGCGGGAACTAGGGCTTCCTACTTTGTGGACCTCTCTCCACAAATTTTCAGCAAAAGTAAGGTGGAATAACTCTCCTCCTTAGGGCGCATCTTTCAGTCGAATCAGAATCCAATTCGAAGCAAAATAACTCTCCTCCTTAGGGCGCATCTTTTGTATTTCCATTTGAGGTTCTCAGTTAAGATGTCTCCACATACCAAGCTTGATGAAAATCTTGAGGGAGTTGATAACTTCTGAGCTTGGAAGTATAGGATCTCCCTGGTCCTGGAAGAGAATTAGTTGGACTCCTACATCCATGAGGAGGTTCCAGTTCCAGATGAAGATGAGGCTAAGTCCTTGCATAAGAAGAAGTTGGTTATGGAAAAGAGAATCATTGTTGATTCTATCAAGGACCATCTCATACCACAGGTGTCCTCCCTAAAGACACCTAAAGCTATGTTTGATGCCCTAACAAAATTGTTTGAAGGGAAGAAAATAAACCGGAAGATGACTCTGAGAAACAAACTAAAGAATGTGAAGATTCAGAATGCAAAAACAATCCAGTCTTACTTCACAAGAGTTTCTCAAATCAAGGAACAACTAGAAGCTATTCATGAAGAAGTGGAAAATGAAAATATTGTGATGACTACCTTGAATGGACTTCCTAGGTCATGGGATTCTTTCATCCAAGGAATCTGTGCTAAAAATAAGTTAGTCAAATTCAGCAGACTATGGGAAGAGTGCTCTCAAGAAGAAGCTCAAATAGCAGCCTGAGAAGAGAAGATGGTAAGTGAAGATCAAGCCCTCACATTTCACTCCAATAAGGGAAGAATAAATGCTCATTACTCCAAAGGTAAGAACTCTTATCATAAATGTAACAATAGAAAGGACCTATCTAGATCAAGGAACAACTGGCAGTAGTAGATGAAGAAGTGGAAAATGCAGAGATTGTGATGACCACCTTGAATGGTCTACCTAGGGCATGGGACTCTTTCATTCAAGGGATCTATTCCAGAAATAAGCTAGTCAAGTTCAGTAGACTATGGGAAGAACGATTTCAAGAATAAGATCATATAGCATCTCGAGAAGAAAAGATGGGAAGTGAAGATCAAGCTCTCACGGTACACTCCAAATCACATTCCAAGTCAACCAAAAGAAGATCTCATAGCTCCAGAGGTAAGCACTCTCACAAAAACAACACTAGAAAAGATTTATCTAGGATCATATGTTATACATGTGATGAAGCAGGACCCTATGCAAGGAATTGTCCTAAGAAACAGAAACTAATGAAGAGGAGCAACAAAAAAAGACATCATTCTCATGTTGGAGAGGATGATGAACCATCCAAGAAGAGATCCAAATATGAAAGTGAATATTCTTCAAGCGAGGATGAATATGTTCTGATCTCTTCTCTCACCGGTAACATTACTCATGGAAGTGATGATTTGGTTATAGACAGCGAGGCTTCCAAAAATATGACTGGATTCAAGGAATCCTTTGTGAGACTGCCAAAACATGACTCACCTCACAAGGTGAAGCTAGGAGATGACTACCAATATATAATAAAAGGTAGTGGGGAATATTCCTATAAGCTAGACTCTGGAAAGTTTCTAACAATGAAAGAAGTATTGTTTGTTCCAGGACTCAAGAAGAACCTTCTCTCCATATCAGCATTATATGCAAAAGGAATGCGGGTTGCATTCATAGATGGTCAAGTCATCATGTAGACAAAAGGAAAGACTATCGATGATGCGGTAGTGATTGGAGAACAAGAAGGAGGTTTGTACAAATTGGAGGGCCATCCAGAACAAGCCTTGGTCCATGACACAGTAGAGCCAAGTGAACTTTGGCATATAAGGCTTGCACATGTGCATTACATAGCACTACCTATTGCAAGCAAAGTTGTTGAAGGTCTTCCAAAAATCCAAGCAAAACATGATGGGGTTTGCAAAGGATGTGCGAATGGAAAGAATAAAAAGAAGACATTTCCAAGTAGCGAAAGCAAAGAAAAAGGAATCTTGGAAATCATCCACTCCGATGTATGAGGTCCTATGTCATCAAACTCTCTAAGCGGTTATGCATATTATGTTTCTTTTATTGATGACTTTTATAGGAAGACATGGGTTTACTTCATGAAGAACAAAGACAAAGTATTCAGTAATTTCAAGGAATTCAAAGCCTTGATCAAGAACCATACTAAAAATAAGATCAAGACCTTTGGATCAGATAATGGCAGAGAATTCACTTCAAATGAATTCAAAGAGCTATGCAAAGAATCAGGGATTAAGAGGGAGTTGTCCACTCCTTACAATACACAACAGAATGGGATTACAGAGAGGAAGAATAGAACTTTCATGGAAGCTCCAAGAGCAAGGCTTCATGATCAAGATCTTCCTATGCATCTTTGGGTGGAAGCTTCCAAAACAGCGGTGTATGTACAAAACCGTAGTCCACATAGAGTACTCGAGAACAAGACTCATGAAGAAGTCTTCTCCAGCAAGAAACCAGAAGTCAGCCATCTCAGAATATTCAGTTGTCTTGTGTACATCCACATTCCAAAAGAGAAGAGGACTAAATTAGATCCTTCAAGAAATAAGGGTATATTTGTGGGATACTCTGAAAGCTCGAAGGCTTATAGAATATATTTCCCAGGATACAAGAAGATTGACATCTGTAGGGATGTGACATTTGATGAAGACACAGCTTACAACAAATCCAGAAAGAGACCTGCTGAAGAACCTGAAGAAGCAGAAGCACCCAAAATTCATGATACATCGATGAATGAAGAAACTTAAGAAGAAGATTGAGAATTTGAAGAACCACAAAGACTTGTAGATCCACCTTTGGAGAAGAATACTCATAAGAGGAAACCTGCTTTGGTATGAGAACTTATCCAAGGTGCGGAAAGATATGGGGCTCTAGAAGAGAATCATGGAGAAAGAAAGAGGACCAGATCTTGCTCCAGGTATGTAGCTTTACTATGTGATTTCATTAATAAATAACCTTCCATTTATGAAGAAGCAGAATAATGAAAAGAATGGAAGGATGCTATGATCGAAGAATACCAATTGATCATGAAGAATGATGTTTGGGATGTTGTCCCAAGACTAGATGGGAATTCAATTGTAACTTCCAAATGGATCTATAAGATCAAACATGCTGCAGATAGTAGCATTGAAAAATACAAGGCAATATTTGTGGCTCGGGGTTTCTCTCAAAAGGAAGGAATAGACTAGGAAGAAACCTTTGCACCTGTAGCCAGATACACTCCATCAGATCGGTACTTGCTCTGGCTGCAGTGATGAAATGGAAGATACACCAGATGGATGTCAAGACTGCTTTCTTGAATGGTGTAGTAGAAGAGGAAGTGTATGTAGAACACCACTCAGTTTCGAGACACATGACAGGGAGTATCATGCATGCAGATTGAAGAAATCCATGTACGGTTTGAAATAGGCACCCAAGACCTGGTATGGAAGAATTGACAACTTTCTATCCAGTTTGGGCTTTACCAAGAGTAAAGCAGATTGCAACCTTTACTACAAGGCTGAAGATGGCAACCCAGTGATGCTTCTACTATATGTAGATGATCTATTTCTAACAGGTATGGATCGGTTGATTGCTGATACAAAGAGAAAGCTTGATGTCGAGTTCGAGATGAAGGACTTGGGTATGATGCATTATTTTCTAGGTATGGAGGTGTGGCAAAGTGCAGATGGAATCTTCCTTGGACAAGGGAAGTATGCAGTAGAGATCCTGAATAGGTTTGGGATGATGGACTGCAAGACTATGGCCACACCTATGGCATCGAACCTGAAGCTATTGAGTGATTCTTCATCAAAGTTGGTTGATGCTACGATGTATCGTCAGATGATTGGGTCATTGATGTACCTAACGAACACGAGACCAGACATTTGCTTTGCTGTGAACACCTTGATCTAGCTCTTGACAGATCCAAGAAATGTTCACTTGATTACTGCAAAGAATATTCTGAGGTACTTGATGGGTACAGTTGATTATGGGCTCAAGTACGATGTGAATCAAAGGATTAACCTGGAGGGTTATGTTGATTCAGATTGGGCAGGCAGTGCCATTGATAGGAAGAGCACTTTAAGGCGCTGCTTCAGTATGGGATCAAGTGTGATCTCTTGGTTTAGCAGGAAACAATCCTGTGTGGCACTAAGTACAGCTGAAGCAGAGTATGTCACAGCTTGTTCAGCTAGTTGTGAGGCAGTATGGTTGTGGAAGCTACTATCTGATTTATTTGATCTCTAGATGGATGCTACTTGTATACATTGTGGAAACCAAAGTTGCGTGAAGTTTTCAGAGAATCCAGTGGTCCATGACAAGTCGAAGCACATTGAGATCAAGTATCACTATATCAAGGATATGGTGCAGAGAGGAGCAGTGAAGCTCCAGTCTGTTGTGACGGAGGAACAGATAGCTGATGTGTTGATGAAGCCATTGGCCAGAGTGAAGTTCACGTACTTTATGGAGAGCTTGGTATTCTCCAGATCAAGGTTTCCTCCAAGGGAAAGTGATGAGTACCAAAGCCATTTTGACGAGCAGGTCAGATGTAAGGGCTGTGCCATTTTGTCATGGTGAGGGGATTTGGTTCCTTCCATGTCAAATATGAGTGCTGAGATCCAAATCCATTCTGACGAGCAGGTCAGATGTAATGGCTGAGCCATTCTGTCATGGTGAGAGGATTTAGTTCTTTCCATGTCTGATATGAGTGTTGAGATTCATAGCCATTCTGATGAGCATGTTAGATGTAAGGGATAAGCCATTCTGTCATGGTGAGAGGATTCAGTTCCTTCCATGTCAGATATGAGTGCTAGCCATTCTGTCGAGTAGGAAAGATGTAAGGGAAACTGCCACTCTCTGGGAGAGTGGAGGCACTTGGTCCATTACCAGGTAGCTCATTCTTGGACTGGGGGCCTTTCTGACAATGGTGGAGGATTTGGTTCCTTCTAGATCAGATGTGAGTGCGAGCCATTTTGGAAAGGGTGTAGAATTTGGTTCCTACCAGGTCAAATATAAGGGCAACTACCATTCTCCGACAGAATGGAGGCACCTAGTCCATTACTAGGTAGTTTAGTGTGGGACTGGGGGCCTTTCTAGTGAGGGTGGAGGATTTAGTTCCTTCAAGTTCAGATGTGAGTGCAAGCCTTTGTGGCGAGGGTGGAGGACTTGTTTCCTTCCAGGTCAGATATAAGTGCTGAAGCCTTTTCACAGATGATAGTGATGTCTGGTCATGCTAGTGAATGTGAGTTTTGGGCCTTTCTAATGTGATTGTAGGTTTATACATGATCAGATGTGAGTGTTAGGTGTTCCTTTCTGACGAGTAGTTCAGATGTAAGTGATGGGCGAAGACCTACATGATGGCTAGGCCTACAACCAGCATGAAAGAAGGCTGGCTCTATAGAACTTCCTATGATGAGATAGCACACATGATGATGACTAGATGAGATCTAGATCGAGCTATGATCCAAATCCAGTTATGATGACTTCAAGAGATCCAGATCGAGTGATGATCTAGATCCAGCAGTGATGATCCAGATCCAGTAGTGATGATCCAGATCGAGTGATTATCCAGATCGAGTGATGATGATCTAGATCGAGTGATGATCCAGATATAGTGATGATGTTCCAGATCGAGTATGATCTAGTGATGATGTTCTAGATCGAGTATGATCTAGTGACGATGATCCAGATCGAGTGATGATCCATATTCAGATAAAAGATGACTTGAAGATGAAGATGAATTGAAGATGCAAATGATGAGAAGAACCAAAGAAGAAGACCAGTGATGAAAATTATGTCGAGAGAATACCTTCCTAGTTAAGAGGAAGTGTTGATGTAATTGTAACTTCAGAATTTATTCACTTGTATTTCTTATCTATTGTAACCCGATGTTTATTCTGGGATGTTATCATGTTATGTCACACCCCGATGTTCCGATCGGGATAATAAATAATGTAAACAATTCATGTCAAGTCATAGTGGATAACCCTCCAGTTGTCTAAGGGTTAAAGTCCCCGTAGTTCTGGGGCACTAGGGTTATTAGACTCTCCAATTAGAGGTCGGCCCTAGTAGGGTTTTAGTCATGTGGGGATTAGTATAAATAGAGAGTCTGAATCTCTATTTAGAATACATCACTCACACACTCAAGTGTAGCGCATAGTTGATGAAGGAGAAGACACTGGGGCTAGACAAGAAGAAGATTACTGCTATCGGGAGTGCATCTTACTATTTTGGGGTTTTACCTTTTTGTGCCAATTCTATCTCTGAGGAAGTTACGGGGTTTTCTCCATTTATGGTTTCCCCGATGAAAAACACCGTGTTCATTGTCTCTTGTGTTTGATTGTTGTACTTGTTGTTCTCTCAGTTAAATATCCTAACATAATGCTAGCTTTAATGTTGAAAAACTAACATTTACTAGTTCATCTGTGTCACAAGTAACATCATTCATTTGCTTTTCAATAAATTCTAGTTGAAGGAGTTTAATCACTTTCTCCTTCATTTGAAGTTGGTATTGAAGTTTAAAAACTTGAATTTCCAAATTTTCTAAGGCTTATTGAAGTTATTTTATATTTTGATTATCATTTTGTATCTGGTTTCCTCCTTTACCCATTGTCATGCTTGCTTGAACTCACTTGCTTGCACTTGCTTGTTTTCATGCTCGCTTGTATTTATGTCACACTCGCTTAATTATATGCCAATTTTAGGGTGATGTGCACAACCAATTATGCACCCAAAACTGTGTTTTTACAATGATCTTGTAACAATATTTATTTAGATGCAGAGAATGGAGAGTGTCGCATTCAACCGAAAATGAACCCAATTACAAATTCAACTTGACATGATTTCAAAAAAGAAAAGTAAACTTACAAAAAAGGACTATTTGTAAGTCACAATTAATATTGATTTCATGGTTGAATTGTGATCTTTAACTTTGAATTCATTGTCGATGCATTGACTCCTTGATTACTTGATTGTGCATTGCAGTTGCTTAATCACATATGCTTGAATGATGAAGCTTGATGTTTGTGTTTGCAAGTATTTAACAAGTACTTTGATTGCCTTGAATTTCATATCAAATGTGAAGAAGGTTAAGTGTCAAGTATCCAAAAAAATATGCACCATACACAAGACAAAAATGTCTTTGATCCCCCTATTACAATTTCGGGACTCATCAAGAAAACATTAACCACTAAAAATTGATATTTTATTAAAAAAATTGATACATTTACGCTTGACACTCCAGAGTTCAAACATTATCTTCACACCTCATTTTAAACCTTTAGTAAATACAAAAATCCACCTCAATATAATCTTTCAAATGAAGAAGTGTTTTATTTCAAAACGTTAACAAATATATGTTCCTTTTTTTCAAATTTACAATCTTTAAAGTATTCATGCTCCCATATCATGGAAAAAACAATGCATGTCATATTTCTATGAGGATGTGAGTTGTTGATGTATTTTTAACTTCAGAATGTATTCACTTGTACATCTTATGTCTTGTACCCTGATGTTTATTCTGGGAAGTGTTCGTAATGTATTTGAGTCATGTCATGCCCCGATGTTCCTATCGACAGATTCAATAATGTAAACAAGTCATGTCAAGTCATTGTGGGTAACCCTCCTATTGTTCAAGGGTTAAAGTCCCCATTTTTTCGGGGCCCTAGGGTTATTAGACTCTCCTAGAGAAGTCGGCCCTATTGAGTTATTGTCAAGTCGAGAATTAGTATAAATAGAGAGTGAGCCTCTCTATTTATCACACACTCAATCACACTCAGTTGTAGCATGTAGCTGAGAGAGAAGAAGTTGTTGGGGATAGAAAGAAAGAGGCTAATGTTGTAAGGAGATCATCTTACTGTTTTGGGGTTTTACTTTTGGTGCTGATTCTATATCTGAGGAAGTTGTGGCGTTTTATCCATTTATGGTTTCCCCAAGGAAAAACATTTTGTTCATTGTCTCTTGTGTTTGATTGTTGTCCTTGTTATTCTCTCAGTTAAAGATCATAATATAATGCTAGCCTAAATGATAAAAATCTAACATGGTATCAGAGCTAACCTGAGAAGAAGACACTATGCAGCTGCGGGAACTAGGGCTTCCTACTTTTTGGTTCTCTCTACACATATTTTTAGCAAAAGAAGGTTGGGATAACTCTCCTCCCTAGGGTGCATCTTTCTATCGAAGAAGAATCTGATTTTGATATTTTTCAGTTTTGGACCCGACACTATTGTCGAAAATTTGGGCTTTCCACAGAAGTGGAATTTTTGAGTGATCCTAGGCCTGTATTGATCTCCTCCTCAAAATTGAAGTTTAGGGATTAATATTAGAGCATTTGGTTTGACAAAACTCAGGGAAATCCAAACCCTAATCTGCTTCTAAACCAGCACTACAGAAATTCAGCTCCAAATCTAGATCTGACATCTTGACCTGGTAAGATCTAAATATTTTTCATTTCCATTTGAGGTTCTCAATTAAGATGTCTCATCATACCAAGCTTGATGAAAATCTTGAGTGAGTTGATAACTTCCAAGCCTGGAAGTATAGGATCTCCTTGGTCCTGAAAGAAAATGAGTTTGACTCCTATATCAATGAGGAGGCTCCAATTCCATAGGGATATGAGGCTAAGGCCTTACACAAGAATAAGTTGGTTATGGCTAAGAGGATTATTTCTGATTCAATCAAGGATCACCTCATACCATAGGTGTCCTCCCTAAAGACACCTAAATCTATGTTTTATGCCCTAACCAAACTGTTTGAAGGGAAGAACATAAATAGGAAAATGGCTCTGAGAAACCAACTGAAGAATGTAAAGATCCAGAATGCAGAGACCATCTAGTCTTACTTTACAAGGGTATCTCAGATCAAGGAACAACTGGAAGTAGTAGATGAAGAAGTGGAAAATGCAGAGATTGTGATGACCACCTTGAATGGTCTACCTAGGACATGGGACTCTTTCATTCAAGGGATCTATTCTAGAAATAGCTAGTCAAGTTCAATAGACTATGGGAAGAACGCTCTCAAGAAGAAGCTCAGATAGCAACTCAAGAAGAAAAGATGGGAAGTGAAGATCAAGCTCTCACAGCCCACACCAAGAAAACTAGAAGGGATTAGCATCACTCCAAAGGTAATATTTCACACTCTAGAAGAGATCTGTCTACTATTAGATGTTACACATGTGATGAGAAAGGTCACATATCCAAATACTTCCCTAACCAAGGGAACTCAAAGAAGTAAAAGGGAAACAAGAGAAGACATCATGCTCATGCTACAGAGGATGATGAACCTTCTACAAAGAGAATCAGACAAGAAAGTGATGATTCCTCAAGTAATGAAGAATATGTGCTGATCTATGCTCTCACGAGAACTATCTCACATGGAAGCAATGATTGGCTTATAGATAGTGGCGCTTCCAAACATATGACGGGATTCAAAAAATCATTTGTGAAACTATCTGAACATGAGTCACCTCACAAGGTGAAACTTGGGGATGACTACCAGTATCCAATAAAAGGTAGTGGTGAATCTTCCTATAAGCTAGAATTGGGAAAGTCTATGAAGATGAAAAATGTATTGTTTGTTCCAGGACTAAATAAGAACCTCCTCTCCATATCTGCATTATATGCAAAATGAATGAGGGTTTCTTTTGTAGATGGTCAACTTCTTATGTGGCCAAAGGGAAATACTTTTGACAATGCAATAGTGATTGGGGAACAAGAAGGAGGTCTATACAAATTGAAGGGCCAACCAGAACAAGATTTGGTTCATGACTTAGGAGAACCAAATGAACTTTAGCATAGAAGGCTTGCACATGTGCATTACAGGGCACTACCACTTGCAAGAAAAGCTGTTGAAGGTATTCTAGAAATGTAGAAAAAACATGATGGTGTTTGCAAAGGATGTGAAAAAGGAAAGAACACAAAGAAGATCAGTACTTCTCTGCCTGCAGTGATGAAATGGAAGATACACCAGATGGATGTCAAGACTTCTTTCTTGAATGGTGTAGTAGAAGAGGAAGTGTACGTGGAGTAGCCACTCGGTTTTGAGACACATGACAGGGAGTCTCATGTGCATAGATTGAAGAAATCTTTGTACGGTTTGAGACAGGCACCCAGGACATGGTATGGTAGAATCGACAGCTTTGTATCTAGTTTGGGCTTTACCAAGAGTAAGACAGATTCCAACCTTTACTACAAGGTTGAAGATGGCAACCTCGTGATGCTTCTACTGTATGTAGATGATCTGTTTGTAATAGGTATGAATGGGTTGATTACTTATACAAAGAGAAAGCTTGCTGCCGAGTTCGGAATGAAGGGCTTGGGTATGATGCATTATTTTCTAGGCATGGAGGTGTGGTAGAATGCAGATGGAATATTCCTCGGATAAGGGAAGTATGGATTAGAGATCCTAAAGAGATTTGGGATGATGGACTGCAAGGCCTTAACCGCACCTATGGCATTGAACTTGAAGCTATTGAGTGATGCTTCATCTGAGTCGGTTGATGCCACGATGTATCATCAAATGATTGTGTCCTTGATGTACCTGATGAATACAAGACCAGATATTTTCTTTGCCGTGAACACCTTGAGCGAGTTCCTAACAGATCCGAGACATGTTCCCTTGATTTCTAGAAAGCATATTCTAAGGTACCTGAAGGGTACAGTTGATTATGGCCTCAAGTATAAGGCTGATCAGAAGATTAACATGGATGGTTATGTTGATTTAGATTGGGCAGGCAGTGCCATCGATAGGAAGAGCACTTCAGGGTGTTTCTTCAATATGGGATCAGGTGTGATCTCTTGGTTTAGCAGGAAGAAATCCTATGTGGCACTGAGTACAACTAAATCAGAGTATGTCACAACTTGTTGAGCCAGTTGTGAGGCAGTATGGTTGAGGAAGCTACTATATGATTTATTTGATCTCCAGTTAGATGCTACTTGTATATATTGTGACAACTAGAGTTGTGTGAATTTTTCGGAGAACCCGGTGTTCCATGACAAGTCAAAGCATATCAATATCAAGTATCACTATATCAGGGATATGTTGCAAAGAGGAGCAATGAAGCTAGAGTATGTTGCGATGGATGAACAAATAGCTGATGTATTGAATAAGTCATTGGCTAGGGTAAAGTTTGAGTACTTTACAGAGAAGCTTGGTGTTCTCCATATCGAGATTCCTCCCAAGAGGAAGTGATGAGTCTGTGATGAGCCCTTATGGCATGGTGACATTATTGGTTCCTTCCAAGGTCATATGTAACTGTTGTGCCTTTCTGACATGGTGAGAGGGTTGGTTCCTTCCATGGTTAGATGTAAGTGTTGTTCCCTTCCGACATGGTGAGAGGATTGGCTCCTTCCATCGTGAGAGGATTGGTTCCTTCCATTGTCAGATGTATGTGATGATCCCACATCTAGCATGAAAAAGGTTTGGCTCTGTGAAGACACATCTAGTATGAAAAAGGGCTAGCTCTGTGTAGATCCCACATTTAGTATGAAAAAGAAATAGCTCTGTGAAGACACATCTAGTATGAAAAAGGACTAGCTCTGTTTAGATCCCACATCTAGTATGAAAAAGGACTAGCTCAGTGAAGACTCATCCAGTATGAAAAAGTATTGGCTCTGTGTAGATCCCACATATAGTATGAAAATGGACTAGCTCTGTGAAGTCTCATCTAGTATGAAAAAGGAATGGCTCTATGTAGATCCCTGTTATAGCGGATTTCACCACTCTAGGTGAATCAAACTTTGTATGGCCTTCCCCTGTCCTGCTGCAGACTCCTTAGCCCCTATGGACCACTTTTTTTCCTTTGATGTTTCCTTGATCATCCCTAAAAACACATGAAAAATGCTATACGTGACTTTTAAACCTATAAGCGCGTACATACATGGGTTTGACCACTAAAACCACATACATTGGGATGTGTGCATAATCCAAATCCTTTTGGAGTTTTCCTTGACATGGATCTGACTCATTCGACTCCTGGCCTTCCCTATGCCTTGAGATCGCTCAGATTCGACCTTTCATTATCCCTTTGAAAAGCTATATAAGGAACCCCTTGGTACATTGAATGCATAAGAGAGAATTGAGAGCAAAGAAACTATAGTCCATTGTTGCCGGAACTTATGCTT
>LPNX010430860.1:356826-370974 GCA_001517045.1 Pseudotsuga menziesii
CAAAATTAACGAAAGCAACACGGGCAAAGCCACTAAAAATTAACGAAAGCACCTACCCAGGAATCAAGCGTTATTCGTGGATCTGGATATCGAAGTGTCCCGGATGGCTAAGAGTTGAGGATCAATAATCTTTTTTATATACCTATTTTGGAGAGGTTTATATATACCTGGTAAGGCCATGGAAATATCGCCTGCCGCTTCCCATCTGAACAAAAATCGAATCCATGCTACTGCTACCAGACCTCTTCCCCGCCTGTTTGTCATCGCAGCATGCTCTCAAAGCCTATGGACTTCGGCTCATTGTGAAAGAAATCCCACTATTGAAGTTTCCCGCCTTACTCCTCTCAACAAAAATCGAATCCATAAGTGATATTTTCTTAAATCCCACTATTGAAGTTTCCCGCTTTTTATGATCTTTTATATAATTTATTTTATGTGAAGCGGGATATGTATTAATTTGAAGGTTTGAAGTCCCAACAAAATCTATCAACCAATAAAAAAATTATATATACAACTAGAAAAATAAAATAATAAATTTATTTATTTATTTATTAAAAAACTAAATATTGCCTCAGATGTGGCTGTTATTCTAAGCCACCCACCATACTCGTTGGGGGCCAAGCGGCAGTATGAATGGGCAGCTGATGTGGATGGAACATGTGGTTAGGTGGGTTAGACTATGGTTGTGGACGCATGGGTAAGTGAAGTACTAGTTTTTAATGTTGTGGGGTGTGGAAGTGATGGGCAGTAGTTGGCAAAGGAAGTCTATGGGACTTAGTGTTATGGAATTCTCAGTGTTATGGAATTCTCAAGCACCACTGTCGTGGGGATTCATTCAAGGAATCATGATCGTAGGTTGGAGCGTGGGAGTGATCTTGGGTGTTGGGTTTTAGGTTTTCTCTTGTACGACTCTTCTCTTGTACAACTCTTTAATGACTTATTGAACCAAGGTTTTGAAGATAGTCGAGTCTCCACCGGGAGCATTAGCTCCTTAGTTGGGTGGTGTATTTGTGTGGGTTGTCTTTTGGTAAGGATGGACATGAATCCTTCAGCTCTAGAATTTTGAATTACATTAGTTTGGAAATTTAGAGTATTGAATCCCAACTCCTTGATTTTCATATAGAGGAAGATACAAATCATCGACCTATCAATCCATACTAAATTGTCAAGAATATGCTCGATTAAGTAATGCTAGAAAGGGTCTAAGTCAAGCATGGCATTCTATGGGTGTTTATTGATACCAGAGTGGTTTTGGAGTCAATTCTAGGCAATTTGGATATTCTCGTAGAGGTTGTGGAAGTAAGCCTTCCCATTTTGGAGGTCTAGCGTGGAACAAATGACTCTCAATTTGGATATTCTCGTAGAGGTTGTGGAAGTAAGCCTTCTCGTATGCCGCATTGCTTAGTATGTATGGTTTAAGGGACATGGAATTCCGGGTGGGGATGGAATAGTTACATATTGTTGAGGAAGGATTTATTTTTACAAATTTTATTTATAATTTTAAAGTAATAATTGATTGGTTGTTAAGGAATAATAGATCTTTTCCTAAGAGGACTTTTTGTAATGCAAATACATATCTACGTAATATAATTTTTGATATTACAAAAATTATGATTATGAACATTTTGAATACAAAGGTCTATTTGAATACAAAGTTATGAATGTGCTCATATTGGTAGAAAGAGCCAGACTCTTATTCAAAGAACGTGGTATCAATATGAACATGCCAAACCAATCCCACAAATATGAACATGCCATACACCCCTCCACGTTTAAACCTATAATCTTTTAAAAGGAAACATGGAGAGGAAAACCGTCGCTTAAGTGACACTTAGGAAAAGAACCGTCGCTTAAGCGACACTTGGAGGAAAACCGTCGCTTAAGCGACACTTAGGAGGATAGCAATTTTAGCGCCGTCGCTTATGCCCATTATTTCAAAAAAAAAATAATCTTTCTGATTTGGTTAAAATAAAAAATCCACGTGCCGTCGGAAAAAACCATCGGATTTTGGATCAAAATCTAGTAGTGATACTGCAAATTGAAATCGTTGTTGCATTACACCATTCATGGAATTAAGAGAGACATCACCATATGAGTAGATCTCTGTCACCACATTCCATAGTTGATTGCTGGCAGGAGGGGTGCTTCAAGCTACATGGAGAATTCAATTGGTGAGATGATCTCGACTTCACCAGAATGAGGGCATTTCACAATGTGGAGACATTGTTTGACACCCACATGGACAGAAATTGAAGGCAGATCTTGGAGGAAAATCATTGGCACTTGTCGCAAGAACTTGAAGGTAGATTGTTGAAGGAAATTGTTGTAGGCACTTTTCATGATTTGGATCTTGGAATAAACACACTGATTGAACCATTTTACTGAGAGGGGTCATTGCACCAGAGAAAGGGTTTCGTTGGCCCACAGGAAATTCTCTTAGGCCTCCCGGGATACACTATTTCATTGCACCAGTTTGATGAGATTGTGGAGAGGTCGATGCAATGAGATTTCCAGCTGGAGCTTCTATAGATAAAGTTTATAGATAGGTGTACACATTTTTTAGCATTAACTCAACACCATTACTTATCATTAACTTTCAAATTGAAACCTTCTCTAGATTTGTATCACTTAGATCTATAGATTCTCGACGTACAATCCAAGCGCTTCATACAATCATCATCTCAGAACATTGGCTTCACATATTGAAGTATGGATTGAGTCCTGGAATTTGTAGATATTTTAGTACAGATATGAAGACAGAAATTACCTCCATATTGCTTAGATCAAACTTTGGGTTGCGTGAAGGAGAATCGTTGTCACAAATTGAAGATAGTTATCACACCGTGATTCGTAAAGATTTAGAATAATCCATACCAATCATTGTCAATAGAACATGAAATTAAGAAAAACAGATGAAAGAACATTATTCCTTTTGTCTTATGAAGAATAGAGTATAGCTTCATTAAATTGTAGTCAAAACGTTACAGAACCAGCCTCCATTAACCAAATGCAACAATTGATCTCTTAGTCAAAAACCACATTTCTCAGTCGATTTGGTATCCTGTTTCATCCACCTCAGAGCAAATCCAATACTTCAAGAAAATGGTGATGAAAAAACAAGTAGAGAACCCATGATCACAATCTTATCATTCAAGTTGTGTGACATGAAAAAAAAATAAGATCCACGCATTCACAGCTGTGAGTAAATGTTTTACAAAAATCTGGGATGTGAAGGAAGATCTAGGGCATGCACACAAAGTTTCTATGAGTCATGTGCAACTACTCCATGATACATCACCTACAGTCCACGATCGTTGAAAATCCAACACCAAATCGAACAGAAATCAATGACATGATTCGATCAGGACACTACACGAGCAGTTGAAGGAGAAAAAAAAATTCTAAAGAAAATGATAGATGGTAGTTGTGCTTGAGGAAAAAAAGATCCCTAATTATGTATTCCGAAGAGGAGAAGAACGATGCTCCATATCTAAGAAGCACATTTGAATCTTTGGATGGTCAACACTCTATGAAAAGATATTCAGATCAATAAATAAAATCCAAATCAAGATAGCTCATAGAACTGACTGGAGTAATCCAATGGACCACGATCTGGGTTTGCAATAAAAATATATTGCACTCAAGGGAACCATGAGCTAGATAAAAGATTGATGGATACAATTTGAAACAGATCAATGAAAAAATCTTGCACTCGCTCTTGATAAAAAAAAATGTTGTGATATTTGAATTTTTTTATGAATTGTGTGACCACGCTGGATTGTAAAAGAAATTTATTAATTTATGTGGAAGATCAAAGATCTATGGGTGTGAGTTAATAACCATCACAAACCGTTTTAGATCTTATTCCAATCTTTGAGAAGTTTCAAAACCCATATCTTTAATGATTCAGAAATAGACCATCTGCACATGGAAGTAATAAGAAATGGAAAGAACTATGACCCTGTTATTATTATTTCGCATGCCGAACAGATCTAAAATTGCAGCGAAAAATTCTCTATATATCGTCAATTTTCATATCTAGACTGACTTAAGGAAAGTTGATCTTAAAAAAAATGTGTCGAATAGAACACAAGAAGCATGCGCCAGAATGCAAAAAAGAATTATTAGATCTACCTCGATATTGTTTGCAACAAATTGAAGGTGGACATGTAGATCACATATCTACTTACTGAATCATTGCCTTGCATTTACCAGCAGATTCAAGTATATCCAACAATAGTTTTCATGATTAGTAGCAAACTATCACACTCACATGGTGCTAAACTAGAGATCTATGAACAAATATCATAGCAAATCAAGAACTCATCATCCATGGATGACTTATTGAAGTGCTTACATTGAGTTATCGTACAGCACTCAATGTAAATTATGGTGTATGATAACATTGACCATAAGAGTAACACTGGCTGAATCCACAACCTCTTCTCACATGTTTAGGCTCTCTCTCTAGGATAGGACTTCTTTCAAAAGTCTGAGTTTTATTAGGATGGGGAAGTTTACTCTTATCAACAACACGACTACGACTTGATCCTCTTGACAACCTTCTTCTTGGATGCTTGCTTCGAATTTTCAAAGGACTTTGAGCTAGGTTTTGTCATGAATTCCTACTCAAAATCCTTTGTGGAAACCTACTTAAAGGCTTGCAATCAATCACACTTGGGATCCTATTTAAATCCCTGTTACTTGGGCTCCTTCTTACAATGCTACGAGCAATCACACTTGGGTTCCTGCTCAAACTCATTCAAGGAATTCTACTCAATACCCTTCTGGTACTTCTACTTAGGCTCTTGCTTGAGATTCTTCTAAGACTCTCACTCTGGCTCCTGCTAAAGCTCTGTCTAGGGATTCTTATCAAGCTTCTTCTAGGGCTTCTACTCAAACTCTTTTGAGGGATCCTACTCAAACTCCTTTGTGGAATCCTACTTAAAGGCCTGCGAGCAATGAAACTTGGGATCCTACTTAAATCCCTGTTACTTGGGCTCCTTCTTACAACCCTATGAGAAATCACACTTGGGTTCCTGCTCAAACTCATTTGAGGAATTCTACTTAATACCCTTTCGGGACTTCTACTCGGGCTCCTGCTTGAGATTCTTTTAGGACTCTCACTCTGGCTCCTGCTCAAGCTCCGTCTAGGTATTCTTCTCAAGCTTCTTCTAGGGCTTCTACTCAAACTCTTTTGAGGGCTCCTGCTGGGACTCCTTGGAGAGAAATTTCCATTTACTAAATTAACAAGACAACAAAGTGTACATCGTACAATTATACAATACCAACTTTATATGAAATAATATATATACTGAATAATTCCAAGATAATATCAAAAAACAAAATGATAGACCTTAATAACACTTCCATGACATTCACAAATCATTTCAATAAAATGGGAAAGGAATACTGACCTAGAATTGCTAGGGGAATCACTCCGAGGAGATTGAGAATCTGGACTCCTATGTTCCTTAACTTCAATAACATCCATCTCTTTGGTTTTTTCCTCATTCTCTTTCACTAATTCACCTTCTTCCACAATATATTTAACCACAATTCCTTTCTCTTCCTCAATTCCTTGCTTTTCTAAATTTTCTTCCATTGGTAATGCAATTAGTTTTCCTGGAATGAAAAAAAAAATTGCAATCAGATGATTTACCATATTAGTCTTGGTTAATAAAATATTTTCAAAATCACTTAACATGAACATCTTTAGCACAATGATTTCAAATTTCATGATATGTAATTAAAAATCCTTCCAGGACCTAGAGTAAATTCTAAATTTGAGAGATAATAAAACCACCTTTACTACTGAAAATTTCAGCAAAAGCTAAACTAATATTTAAGAGTCATGCAATTAAACCCTTCACAAATCATCTACTATGATATAAAAGGGCCATTAATCATGTATCACAAGTATTGGAAGCCAGATAAAAGAAAAGGCAATTTATGCTCTATGGAACCATAGGCAAAGTGGCCTCAAAGAAGAAATAGCTTTCCGAGAGGTACCATCATTTTTAATGGTGCCCATTAAATTTTTAATTTTAATTTCTGCAAATTTTACATATAATACCTTCAAAGAAATCAGAGAATAGAAATTCGATTAAAGTGTGACCATTGTATTCCAGCAAAACAACATTATCAAACCCAACATCATCATTTCTATCAGTTCCAAAAAATGCTTGATGACAGGTGGAAAGCTAAACATTAAGTCAATAATGAACTACCACTTACCAGAAAGTTGAGGATTCTCAATTGCGCAAGAGTGTGTCTTCAATTTCACACTTTTCTTACCAACATCACTGTCACTATCACTTTCGGTATCACAGTCACTATCACTGCCACTGCTATAGTCACTATCTGAGCTCGTGCAATTCAAAAAAAAATATTCAAACACTATTGGGAAAAATGAATTATGTAAATAAGACATGAGATTGCATCTCATATTCCTAGGTCAATGAAAAAAGAATCCATACCACTTCGACTTCCGTCTTCATCTCTTCACTTTCTGACCATGTATTTTCCCTCTCTGCTTGTCCCTCCGTCACTTTGTACGTCTATGCTTGTTTCTTCTTGATGATTTCTTCTTTCTTCTCACCCTATCATCTTCACTTGAAGTGCTAGTATCATACGACGATGACTATTCTAAGTAAAAATCACTATTTGAAGTATTTAACTTTGAATCGTTGTTTGATGAGGTATTTGAATCAAAAGAATAATGACGTCTCCTCCTCTTTCACAGGTCCTTATGCACCTTTCTATGTTTTTTCCTTTTACGCATTTTTCGGTTATCATCACTTGACACTACTTCTTTTGTGGCCTTTTGTTTCTTTCCTTTCTTTTTATCTGCAGCTAAATCCAAATTTTCATATATGAAAGGAATAAAAGAAAACCATTTCTACAAATTACATTCAAGATATCAGTCAAATAATTATAACATTTATGGTCAGTTAAATATTCAACAATGGCATATCATGATGCTTACAACTTAAAAGAGAAATGTACCTTCATCAATTGCAACTATACCATTATCTTTACGTGGACATATTTCACCACAATTAGAAATATTAACTGGAACAATAGTTCTTCCTTGATCTGCAGTTGATAACCGATCAATTTTATTCATTACATATATTCCCTCAACAAATCTTCCAAAGACGACATGCTTTCTACAGATAATAATAAAAGGGACATTAAGGATATGAGAGTAAAACAGAAAATAGAGATGGGGGAGGCAATATATTCACATTAGTCAAACAAATCTTAGCCTCAACCCTTAGTAGCATATATACCAACTAAACTAGACTGAAGGGAACTGCCTACAAAAAATTATCATAATTTAAAAGGTCAAATGGTAAAAATACACTGGTGTCTGGCACCCAAAGAAAATAACCCATTATTTCAACGTAAAGGTATCTTGTTTTCCTAAAATATGAAATTGCCATATGGTGGCACTCATGAGTCAAGGATAACGAGAAAATATGTTGATCACAACCAACATGTAAAGCTTCTGAGACAAAATCGGGTGAATACAAAAAATGATAAATGACATTCAAGATATGGAATCAAGTATATACCCATCAAGATGAGGTGCTGCTGAAAAGTAATAAAGAATTGAGAACCATTGGTGTTCAGGCCAGCATTGGCCATTGATAGAATAACAAGGCCATCATGACATAACTGAAAATTCTCATCTGTGATAATAAATAGGGAATGTTCAATACAATTCTAACAATATAAATAAAATTGTTCAAAGCGAAGATGTTTCGAAAAAACATGTGTTAACTGACTTACAAATTTTCCACCATATATGATTACTCCCCCACTTACTACATAGAAAACAAGAGACAATAGCTGCAACATTGATATTTAGATGTTCATCCAATATTTTTCAATATTTCAATTAAATTTCATGAGGAATAAGTAATTTGACCAGGATCAAGATATAATCATTTTCTAGATGGAAAACGGCCATCATGAACTACCAAATTAAGAATATAGCATACAATAAATAAAACGATATTTGGAAAATGACCATCAACAACTAGCAAATTAAGAATATAGCATACAATAAATAAAACAAAATTTTGAATTGATTTGAAGAAAAATATTTTTTAAAAATGTAATTAGAATCAAAAGGTGAATGCTCAGTACTAAATTAACCATATTTTAATCTTAAACATTTCAATTGATTTAACAAAATTAGCTTGTTGAGTGCAAATGTACAACAAAAATATAATTAATAATACTGATACAAATAGTCATCCGTGTATACCCAGTCTTTAAATGCTAAAGGCACTTGCAACAAAATTTAGTATAGATTTACAACAACATAGACTACCAACAGTGTTCCTAAAGAATATTATCATATATGTAAAGGAAAATTACACATATTAAAAGATATGGCTATCGAAAAAGGTTAGCATTCACTGTGATCTATTTAAGAACAACAATTTTAAATTAGATTTATAAATCAGTATCTTCAAACAATGCACTTAATAGAAGACACTCTTTCAAGACACTAATCCTCTTCACATATTCTCCAAAGCAATGGGCCTCTTCGAGTGGTTAAGCATGAAGTATGGAAGAAGAGAAGGGGTAGAGGTGGAGTACTAGTCTAGCAAGAGAACATATATTAATCTCAATCCAATTCGCCATGGAAATGATATAATGGTTTAAATGTTTATTGCTAATACTCTTCTAGAATGGATGAGATGCAAAGATATAAAGGTGAATTCTGGTTCCAACCGTTGGAAATCTTTAGCCACAAGTCGCGACCTTCCCCATCATAGGTAACTTTCTAGCATGGAAGGTAGGAGCTGAATCTTCCATAAAAGCAGGAGCAGATGCACTAATGGGCTGCAAGCCACATGCATTTACTCCTTCGTATTTGTTACAACAACTCCAAAATCAAGATTTCTTATATTTTAATTTTGAACCCATGTGTTGATGATCACTCCACAAATATTTGAAGTCAGGATTGTAAAACAATAGAGAACTTGGGAATTAGACAAGGATGGTCTACCTTTTTAGTAGAGCTAAATCACATTCAACTTTGTTATGGACCTAATAGATTGGGGTGGTCTCGAAATAAATTTGTGGGTTTTTATACTATAAAATTGGGTTATCGGTTGATGCAAGATGAGATGAAACAAGCTCCCAGCTAGTGGCAGTCATGCATATGGAAGGTTAGAGCTCCTATGAAGAACAATTATTTTATGTAGTTGACTCTAACTAAAAAACTTTTAACCTAGGAAATGCATCGAAAATATCAGAAGCAATATCTATATGTGTTTTGTGTAAGAGATATGAAGAAACTTTCAATCTTTTTTTTTGTGTCCCTTATCCAAACAGATTTGGGAAGATATAAGAAGTTGGATCAATCGCATGAATAGTTGGATTGGGAACAGTATTGAAATGTGCTTAAATATTTGGTCCAGACAAATCGAATTAAAGGAGTTTAAAACCATTCACTTCTTACTATTGTGGAGTATTTAGTTAGCTAGGAATACAGAATTATTTGAAGACAAGCCTGCTCAAACTTTCTAACTCATTTCCTAGATAGCATCCCCATACAATTTTTTCAAATATCTTAAAGTGAAACTCCTAAGACAGACTAAAAATTTGTTGATGATAAGAATAGAAGTTGTGGCTTCTTTGATGGTGCCAGTCAAGGGCTTAAATTCTCTGTTGTAATGGGGGGTCATCTATTTCTCAGACACTCTCTACATCTTCTTTGAAGCACGCTTGTATAAGGGAAAGAATTGATATGTAGGGTTAACGGATTTGAGTACTTTTACTTCAATGGGATATTGAGCATCAATTACATAAACATTCACTTTAGGGTTATGGATATTCTTCATTGGTAGTCAAATAGATGACCAGCGATCAACAAATCCACAATATAACACTTGATGCTTTGGCTACATCCCACCTCAGGGAGATTGATGGAATCTTCAATTCCTTTCAAATCTATCATGTATATAGGAAATTAGATCAAGAAACTGATTTTCCAAAGGTCTCTTACTACAGCCTAGGGTAATTCTTCTAGAGTAGTTTCAAGAGGGTCGCCATCACAAGACTAGAAGGAAATTCTAAGAACAAAATGAAAAATATCAAAGAAATATTGTAATAATGGTAGCCTTTTTTTTGGCATTTTTTTATATGAAAATACTATAATATGTTGTCTAGCTTTAAATACTCATTTGGTAGAACATGTCTGTTTAATTATAAAACAACTTACTTAAAGATAAAGAAAACTTCACACTTCGAGGCTCATATGTACAATCCTCAATGCACATGAAGAAAGTGACCTTTTATTCCTTTTTTGAAAATGAGAATGCAACTTTTTTCTTGGGAAAAAATGGTTTAAAGGAAACACTAAATGGTACTTGAAGAAAACAAGAGTTTGGTTCATTTTAAAAGAAAAAATAAATAGAGTATGCATGAAAATCAACAATTATGAGTTATCTTAAAACATGCTACAGATTTATCAATAATCATATGATGCAACTTTTCTTAGAGAGACCTATCTCTTAGAATTGACATGACCATGTTTAATTTAGTGATAAAATAATTGTAAATTACAAATCATTTTACTTTAGGAAATGTTCCTTTGCAAAGATTGAACTAGTGCATTCCAATAACAAGAAAGACACATAAAGAATAGCTATAAATACATTGAGTGCAATATCGGACTTGACTGATTTGTTTTAATAATAATAGGATCCAAGGAAGAGTGCAAAGCCTCTTTAATAGTGCCATCATGACGAAATGGGAGGACAACAATAACCATCCTGTTGTAGGCCAGTTAATGCAGTGACAACAGGGTAGTTAATGCGGCGGCAATAGGCATGTCACTTGTTGGATCTCAAGCTACTTGAGATCCAATAGGTGACATGCCCAATGTCACTGCATCAAATGGCCTGCAGCAAGCTGTTTATTGTTCGCCAGAATGGGATATACATGTTTGACTAGTACTCAAACATTTTCTTTTCATGACACTTCTCAAATGTGTACTTTTAGTAATGTTATCTTGTCATTTGGGTGTGTGCAAGAAGTTGATGGACCCTTTAGATGCAATGGTGGAGTGAAGTCATTCACTCTTTATCCAAAAAAAAGAAATCAACCCAAGCAACAACGAACCTGCCAAGCCTAGTCCCAAGGCTAGCAATGGTCATTCCAACTAGGCTAGTAAACAAAATCGCGCCTCCGTTTTAGCAAAGGAAATTGCATGCGCGATTTGCTTAGCTAAAACACGTGCACGATTCTTAAAACCTGTTTTTTATTTTAAACCGGCCGAGGCCGTCTTTTTCTCATTATGATGATGATGTTCACAATGTTGATGCTGATGATGATGATCATGTTGATGATGATGATGATGATGATGATGGTGAAGGTGATGATCATGGTGAGGATGATGATGATGATGATGATGAAGACGAAGATGATGAAGATGATGTTGATGGTGATGATGATGATGATGATGATGATGATGAGGATGATGGTGATGATGTTGATGGTGATGATGATGACGATGAGGATGAGGATGATCATGTTGATGATGATGATGATGATGATGAGGATGATGAAGATGATGATGGGAATGGTGATGATGAAGATGTTGATGGTGATGATGATGATGTTGATGGTGATGGTGATGATGTTGATGGTGATGATGATGAGGATGATGATGACGATGAGGATGAGGATGATCATGTTGATGATGATGATGAGGATGATGAAGATGATGATGGGAATGGTGATGATGATGATGATGATGACGATGGTGATGATGATGATGATGATGATGATGATGATGATGAGGATGTTCACGTTGATGATGGTGGTGATGATGATCATGTTGATGATGATGATGATGATGATGATGAAGGTGATGATGATGATGGGGATGATGAAGGTGATGATGATGTTCATGATGGGGATGAGGATGATGATGATGATGTTCATGATGTCGATTGTGATGATGACGATGATGATGATGAATAATGGTGATGTTCATGATGTTGATGGTGATGATGATGAGGATGATGATGATGATGTTCATGATATCTATGGTGATGCTGATGATGATGAATGACGGTGATGTTCATGATGTTGATGGTGATGATGATGAGGATGACGATGATGATGTTCACAATGTTGATGGTGATGATGATGATCATGTTGATGATGATGGTGATGATGATGGTGAAGGTGATGATGATGGTGAGCATGATGATGATGATGATGATGAAGACGAAGATGATGAAGATGATGTTGATGGTGATGATGATGATGATGATGATGATGGTGATGATGTTGATGGTGATGATGATAGTGATGATGATGACGATGAGGATGAGGATGATCATGTTGTTGATGATGATGATGATGATGAGCGTGATGAAGATGATGATGGGAATGGTGATGATGATGATGTTGATGGTGATGATGATGATGGTGATGATGATGAGGATGATAATGACTATGAGGATGAGGATGATCATGTTGATGATGATGATGAGGATGATGAAGATGATGATGGGAATGGTGATGACAATGATGATGATGGGAATGGTGATGATGATGATGATGATGACGATGGTGATGATGATGAGGAGGAGGAGGAGGAGGATGTTCACGTTGATGATGGTGGTGATGATGATCATGTTGATGATTGTTATAGCGGATTTCACCACACTAGGTGAATCACACATTGTATGGCCTTCCCCTGTCCCGCTGCAGACTCATTATTCCCTATGGACCATTTGTTGTCTTTTGATGTATCATTGACCATCCCTAAAAAAATTAGAAAAATGATATACGCGGCCTTTTCCCCGATAACCGCGTACATACGCGGATATTCCCTCTATAGTCGCATACATCGGGATGTGTACATAATCCAAAACTATTGGAGTGTTCCTTGAATTGGATCCGACTCATATGACTCCTGGCCTTCCATATGCCTTGAGATCGCATGGATTCGACCTTTCAGTATCACTTTGAAAAGCTATATAAGGAACCATTGAGACATTGAAAGAAGAAGAGAGAATTGAGAGTATCGAAACTATAGTCCATTATTTCCAGAACTATACTTGAGTCTGCATCCCTTTGTCCCTTTGGAGCACTGTTGTGTTCTTCCCAAGCTTGCCCTTGTTAGTGAGCTTGCTATCGGAGTGATGGAGGATTGAGGTGGTGGAGGCCCAAGTGGGGGATTCAATTTCTCCGGTTCGCAGATGTGCCGTCAGAGGTTGTCACTTGTAATCTCTGATTCATATTAATAGAAATATCTTTTCCTGTCCAGTAATGTGTATTTGAATGAATGTTACATCCATTGGAATATGTCAAATGCTTATACATTATTGATTATATATGCTAGAATAGATCTAACACCATGAAATATAGTATGCTTGTATTGTTTACTTGTTGTTGAGGACGTGCTATAACAATTCAAGCTGAAGATTGGAAAGCTCAACGGGGATCTACTTCAACCGTCTGGAATAAGGTATGAGCTTTGATCCTTTAGTGTTAGATGTTTTTATTTCTATTGCATATTGGGAAAGATTGATTTCTGGAGTCTAGCTGTCTATTGTGGTACCCCAAGCCATAGGAATTTCTCTCCGTAACAGAATTGGCGACTCTGCTGGGGAATTCCTAGTAATTGTCCTTTGGGGGTTGATCTCTTTGCATTCAATGTATTTGAATTGCTCTCTCTCTCTTGTTTTTGTGTCGGGTATGGGGGCATGTATGCCTGGTAGAGCCTGATTGGTGTGAATTTAGTCTCAGCCTGTCTGTTTGCCTAGAATTTTTGCATCTTTTTCTTCCTATACGCGGTTTTGTCACTTACAGTCACGTATACATGCGGGTTCCTATGGGATTTCCGCGTATACACGCGGGTTCACTGCACACAGTCGCGTATACCCTGGTTTTTTACCTTTTGTGGAAGATAATGGATTGCTGGGTGAATGCTGTTAGTTGCTGAGTCTCCTTTGGTACTGCCTGAGTCTGTTAATACCTCTGTTTTTTACCAGAAATGTTTTGTTTAGCCTAAATTTTTTCTTTTAGGAAAGTTCTTGTCATGGCATCTTTGATTTTTTGTTTGAGATTAGTGCATTAGAGTCCTTTTGCCTTAGTTCTTTGCTG
>LPNX010430860.1:385330-486658 GCA_001517045.1 Pseudotsuga menziesii
GTGATGATGTTGATGGTGAGGATGATGATGAGGATGATGATGATAATGCTAATGATGATGATGATGATGATGATGAAGATGATGATGGGAATGGTGATGATGATGATGATGACGACAATGGTGATGATGGTGATGATGATGAAGATGATGATGATGATGATGATGATGGCGATGGTGTTGATGATGATGATGATGATGATGATGATGATGAGGAAGGTGATGATGATGATGATGATGATGATGACGACGACGATGATGATGGTGATGATGATGTTGATGATGACGGCGACGATTCTGATGATCATGTTCATGATGTTGATGGTGATGATGATGATCATGGAGATGATGATGATGATGATGATGATGAAGGTGATGATGATGACGATGGTGATGATGATGAAGATGAAGATGATGATGATGATGAGTTTGATGATGAACATGATGAAGATGATGATGATGAACATGGCAATGTTGATGATGATGATCGATGATCAATGATCATGGTGATGATGATGATGATGATGAAGATGATGATGATGAACATGGCAATGTTGATGATGATGATCGATGATCAATGATCATGGTGATGATGATGATGATGATGAAGATGATCATGATCATGATGATGATGATGACAATGGTGATGACGATGTTTATGATTTTGATGTTGAGGATGATGATGATGATGAAGATGATGATGATGATGATGATGATGATGATGATGATGATGAGGAAGAGGATGAGGATGATGATGATGATGATGATGTTGATGATGATGATGACGACGATGGTGATGATGATGTTCATGATGTTGATGGTGATGATGATAATCATGTTGATGATGATGTTCATGATGTTGATGGTGATGATGATGATGAGGATGATGAAGATGACGATGGTGATGGTGATGATGATGATGATGATGGTGATGAGGATAATGATGATGACGATGATGATCATGATGATGAAGATGAACATGATGATCATGATGATGAAGATGAGCATTATGATGATGATGATGAACGCTATTTTTCTTTTACAAAACGCGCACGCGATGTGTTTGTATAGAACACGCATGCATTTTGTTCATTTAGAATGCGCACGCATTTTGATTTAACTAAATCGCGCTCGTGTAGTTGTTAAATTCAAAAATTTATTCCCTCCAAAGGATAAGGTTGAGCCTCCACCCATGCTTGCATAGAATTCCTATGCCTATGTGTCTGCTTTGTACTTTGCTTCGAATTCAACATGCCTGTGCCTTGGAGTATAATAAACCATGGCAAATTCAGCATTATATCCAAATTTTCCATATGCTCGTGTTTAG
The DNA here is from genome assembly GCA_001517045.1 of Pseudotsuga menziesii. Taxonomy (NCBI): domain Eukaryota; kingdom Viridiplantae; phylum Streptophyta; class Pinopsida; order Pinales; family Pinaceae; genus Pseudotsuga; species Pseudotsuga menziesii. The sequence continues at coordinate 386,655 of LPNX010430860.1, forward strand.
CGGTTCGTCTGATTATGCTGCACACCTCCATTTTTTATGAGATTTTAGAAACAGATATGGTTTTTTTTACAGATTCTAAATATGTAAATTTTAACAAGAATACATAATTTTTTCTATTTTTTCTTATTTATCTTATGTCATCACTCCTCAACTCAAAAAACACACTGGTAGTGTTTTGTCCATATCTCTTTCGTTTTTGAACCATTTAAAAAACAAATTGTATGGTGCACTAAAGAACACCAACCTCTACATGCTATAAAAAACCCATTTATAAATAATTGCATTAAGACATTCAAACGCTGCACCCACAATTGACGTACCGTTTTCGAGGTTTGATCTCTTAGATAATTAAAAAAAAATTAAAAATATTATTTTTATTATTGGAAAAATAGTCGTGCACTAGTCCTATATGTTCTCTATATGTATACCGGTTTTTTTAAGTTTATTCCATCATTTAGACACTCAGATGTTGCACCCACAAAAACATATACCTTATAATTTTTCCAAAAAATAAAAAGTGCCTGTTAAAATTTATCTAACTTTAGATAGTTAACAGCATTTTCAATAGAAAAAAATATATATTTGGAAATGTCATTCAATTTCCTACATTTCTTGTTTTTTACTGATCGCAAGATTCATTGTGTAAGTGTCTCAAAATATGCATCCAAGTTGATGGATGCCTATTTTTTTAGTTTTGTATTGCATCTAACGTGCCAAAAGAGACCCTCAACTTCTTGCACACACCCATTTACATACCTGCTTAGAATACTCAATGTTATCTTATCATTTATGTACCTGCTTAGAATAATTAGAATACTCAATAGTTAACTCGTTTAATCACTTTCTAGTACATGCATGCATCAATCAAATAATACCAGAAAGCAACCAAAAATATATTACAATTTTGTAAAGTTGTTCTTGCTTAAGAACCACATTCTATAGCAGTAAATGGGTAGACTGTAAAAATGGTGGATTCCCAAAGATGCTTACTTACAAACACATTTCTGAGGTATCAAAGGGTGATCCACCACATGGGTACAAAATGCTATTTCTGAAATTCTAAATGCATGATTTGTAGCTAACTTGTTGATAACCTCAAATTTAAAACTAACTCTGATATTTCAAATGATTGATCCCATGCACTGTCATATAAAATTATCATTGTATTCCTCCCATTGGAACTAACTATCCCACTACAATACTATGAGCATCTAGATATTTATGAATGATAGAAATAATCCAATGACTGTTATGATGCAGTATTTTGAAAAATCAACTCAATTTTGACTTGTGAAGACGAGGAAAATCCACAATATTGTCGATGATTCTTAATAATGTTATAATCCAAACAGCTAATATGCCACAATATTAATCCAACTTTCTCTAAATCTCATACCGCAAAATTAGAAGTGATGGATCTTCCCACATTATTATAAAGATAACTAACAACAAGAACAATGTAATATTGTGAAGTAATAAAAAAATGGTCAACCTTTACACGATCTATTATATATGTAGTCGGAGTGGGAAATAAAAGACACCAAAACTTGAGTCTAGGATAAATAATGATGGAATTACAAGGTAATCATGGCATGGCATCACTCACATTCTTGTCACACTCTAGATGAAACCTAGTATATGAGGCAAAAAATGTCCCATGTGCAAGGTCCTTCGGATAGTAGCAGTGCAGGTTGTATTTGTTTTTAACTGAGAATCACACAATTAATATGGATGGCTAGTCGCTTTCCTTAGCATGGGATCCAATAATTTTTCATAACTAATGGCATTAACACTTCTTCTCAAATGTGACATAGAGAATAATGTAAAGCAGTTATAGGTCTATAGTGACTTCAGTCTGGTGATTAAGTAGATACAAGGTACAAGCCAGAATCTAAATATAAACCTCAAACCTGTAGGATATCAGATAAAAACAATAGTAAGCTTGTTCAAGACAATTTATTTTACTCGTGTATATATCGAGCAAAATGTGGAAGTTGATGCGTACTCAAAGGAAGAGCGGCATGTAGCAGAGGGAAGTGTGATCATTGAAGAATGCATGGATGAAATAATTTATGTCTCGGAATCTATTATTTAAGGAGGATTCTATCAGAGATGATTTTAAGAACCCCCCTTAGATTTATATGTATAAAAAATGGGTGAATCTCTCCAATATATAGGAATATTTGAAGGTGATTTTATCAATAATATAATATGTATATATAAAAAAAATTGGCGAATCCTTTTTTATTATTATATAACTTGTAAAATACTGGTGAATATTTCATTTTATTATATAATGTTATAAAATATTGGCAATTATTTCACTAATTTATAAGATATTGTACAATCTTGGCAAATATTTCACTTCATTATAAAAAAATTGTAAAAACTAGAGAATCTTTCACTGATTTATAAAATATTGTAAAAATAGAGGAACAACAACATTAGTAAAATAACATGAATCACATCATCAACAATAGAACATGTAGACTCAGAAGTCACATCTGAAAGGTGTCAGTGAAACACAACTGCACTGACTAGATTCATGGCAAGTGAGGACTCCACTTGTTATCTCATCCCTTAATGGTGGACAACAGACTTGTGGGGACCTTAATCTTGACAAACCGATAAACTAGTAGAATCATACATTATGCTTGATCTTGGCCTCTTATATTTAACCATTTTTTGCATCTTAAACTTGCTTGACTCTTTTGTTTTGTTCTCTCCTTCAAACTATAATCGGTCTAACAAACTAAGAAAGATAGGTTGAACAGTATTGCATATTCTTGTGAAGTACATAGAACAACATCTAACCCATCTGAGTCATCACGTAATATGTATATTCTCTTCATGCAAGAATATTGGCTTGTAGAAATTTAGAGTTATTATTTAACCATTTTTGCATCTTAAACAAACTAAAATCTTATACTTTAATTCCTAAAACAAAACTAAAACATAACTAGATCCATAATAGTACTATTGTAATAAATTCGAAACATAATTTCATCTCTTTCAACTTTAACACTCCAATTGTCACTGTGTTAAAGTTGGTTCTTGAGATGATTTACCAATTACCATGTATAAAACATAAACAATAACAATATTATAACTAATGAAAAGAATGATAGAAATGTACAAGAAATAAAGCCATAAGTCACCATATTTTCTTCATTACCTTGTCACCATATTTTATTTTAAGATCTTATTTTGAGAGTCATATGATGTCTCTTTCTTGAATTTATTCTTCTCTTATCATTGTAGTGAGAATATAAAAAACAATACTCATTAGAAGTTAGTGCTCAAATCAAATGATCAGTCTTGCTACAATAATTCTCAATCAATTGCTCGATGCCAATTCTCTCTCTATCTCAATCATGTTCCCAATTGAATGCTAATTTTTGTGTGTTTAGTGGATAATTGATATTTTGGGTGTGCTCAATGAGTTGAAATTCTTAGTATTTAATGAAATATCTATGCTTTGAAAATTATAAGTTCTTTACTAGATATATGTTAGTTATTTGGGACCTCAAATTCAATGTACTAAGATTCTCTATGTGCATGATTTAACTTAACTCTCACACAATTCAATGATTGACTCCATCAGTACGAGTCTCTAACTATTAGTAATACTCAACTAAGGACTCTTTTCCATGTACTATAATTTTAATAACTAGAGAAAATTGTTTTCCACTAGATAATGATTGAAGAAATTAAAGAACCAATCAATTCGTTATGGGTAGGGCCTCTTTCTTCCTTCAAGACTTACATTTAACCCCCTCTTTTATTTTGACATAATTATATTTATTTATTTAGTCAAGTACTACAACATCATTGACTCAATTTGTTTCAATACTTCAATGGACTTAGTTTTCAAATAAAGTATACGATCTTGTTTGATGTATTACATAGCTTGATCAAGTTCAATATAACAACCTGCAGCTTAGAATTGGGAAACTTATATCATACTCATTATTCTTATTAGTGGTGGAAGTAAGTCCCTAAACTAGATATACACCCATAGTCTCGTTGCTACTAAAGCGATGGTTTGCTCTACCATTCTCACTTTCGCAAGAACCATATTTTTTCCTTTTTTGACTAGACTAACTTTGTAGTCTACTATATACTAAGTATTTGTCATGTAACATGCTTTTACAATAATTTGTTATGTGTGCTATAAGGAAATGAGATGGTTATACACGTTCAAATTTACTTTAATCATAGATTTTAGACTCAACACCTCCATTAAACACTTTTACCACATAAAAGATCTTTAATACTATTTTGTAATAAATAAGTAGAATTAGGAGTTGCATAATACATTATTTATAAGAAAAGTTTGGTAAAAAATAGTTGTATAGTAAATAATAAGTTGTTGAAAAAACCACATTGTCTTTGGGAATATATTGTTTTAAGAATACATAATTATTTGATAATTTTATTATAAAGCATATACTTGCAAAAATATTCATCAATAACCAATAGTTTAAAATATTTTGCATCATAATAAGTGAAAAATCTATGCATATTTATTAAGAAAGATCAACATGGCTTACAATATAAATCCTCATTCACAATTAATTGACTGTTCTCTAATATTAAATAGTTATTACACTTTTCCACATTTGTAATCCTTGTTTCTATTGAGAATATATATACACTATCTTGTATGATAATTTTATATATAAATATATAAATAAATAAATTTTATAACATAGCTATTAAAATTGTATCTTTTAATTTATAATATCAATTTAATTAAATTTAAAATTTCTTGTACCTATGTATGAGAATATTATAAAACCACTTTGAAATATTCCAAAAATATATTCATGAAATAACTATTAAATTAAATAATGAACTTTATAATATCACAGTTTTAAAATAGGATTTCTTGCACCAGATTGCTTTCTGGAAGAAAAATGAAAAAATTGAATACTTGTAATCTTGCATATATAACTTCACATATTTTCCTAGACTTGAAGGCCTCCCATCGTTTATGAAAATATTTATAACACTTCCATGTGGATTTAGCCGATGCGAAATTCACAAAGGACTAGCCGAGATTGCACCTATTCTTGAAAAATATAGAACCCATGTATTACTTTTCATTTTTATAGTTTACAAGGGAGGTTCTAATAATGAATGGAAAACATATATCACTTACCAGAAGTCAATTGGAAGGTAAACAAAATCATATTCAGAAACCATCTCTTCTGGGTTATTTCTCGGAGCATTGCAACTTGCATAGTGTTGATACGGCACACACAAGGCATTTGCTGATTACAATTTTTTTTTAACAAATTTAATACTCTCCATGAAAAAGTATCAATGATACATGATAAGTCATTATTATTCAATTGCACTTTTCTGGACACATGAATTTCTTCTTTGATATTTTCCAAATCCAACTGGAGTAGAATGAAATATAAAATATTAGAGAAGAAATCAATTTACTAATAAAATCTACAGGACTTAATGAGGACAGATACCTGCTTGTATTTATTTGGAACTTTTTTAATCATTATTGTCGTTCTAGCCTTTGTGCAATTGGATACCGCCATCAAAAGCAAACTGGGGCATAACTTGGATGACATTTTTTGGGTTGTGTGTTTTCCATGCAGCGATGGCAGCAACAGAAGGCCTGCAACCATTTACCACTGCAACAGAATGCCTGCAACCATTATCCATGGAAATCTTAGTACAATTCTTACTACTTAGGCTTCATGTGTGAGCCGTTACCACCTTACCTTATTCCAAACCCACTCTCACCCCAACCAACACCTTGGCCTCCTCTTCCAGGTCCAATGTACATATGACCTTTGGTATTGTATTCTTCTTTGGTATTAGTAGGAGTAACATACAAAGAAGTTGAAGATGCTTGGGTATATACTTCTTTGTCTGACTTCCATCTTCATTGTTGTGAGTAATCAGTATTTTGAAGTGGAACAATATTGGGCATAAGTGCCCTAGATTCGAATTTTCATATGATCTATCATCTTTCCCACCATGTAGACTAATTTCTATTTTAACTCACCTCCCACCAATATATTCCCTATCCATTTCCTTAAGCGCACGAGCAGCATCCCACACATCAAAGAAATCCACAAACTTGTGGTGTCGTTTCCATGGCGTCTCCTTAAGCGCACTAGCAACATCCCGCACATCAGAGAAATCCACAAACTTGTGGTGTCGTTTCCATGGCATCCCTCTGATATATTAAGAAAAATAATTAGATGTTCGAGAAAAAAAACAATTGGGCATTAAAATTAAAATACATACCATAGGATTCGAAGACCGATGTCAGTGCATCCATTGATGTTGGAATCCAAATTGAAAACCACTAGAGTGTGTTGGTTTAGGATTTCAGCTTGATACTTAAAGGTTGTTATATATTGAGCCCAGACAATTGACCCTTCTATCAATCCCTTGGCATATATTGTTGTACCACTACTCTGTCCTTCGTGAGGAAATTGATAGTAATCCCACAATTTTATCTGTTGCATCAAGTGTTGTTCTTGAATATATGTAAGTGCAACTTCGACATGTCTGAGGTCGTAGTAATGAAAAGTTACTAGACCTTGTTGCCTGTTGAAAACCTCCATTTCACATATGGGACCCAATGCACTCAAATAATTTCTAAGCATTGTATCACTTATTTCTGTGGGTACTAAACTCAGACTAAAAGCTCATGAGGTATGTTTGTGCCGAATAAAATTCAATTGCACAGACGCAAACGGTACTACAGAACTAGCATAATATGTGTTGGTTTGAATGGGGTGAGTTTCTAGAGAAAATGTATTTAATAATTGGAGGGTAATTCTCATAACCCATGCAACAGGAGGAGAGGGCACAGTATTGTACATTGTGAAAGACATACCTGTGCTGATTTGGGCAGCAACAGCATATACAAGCTGGGAAGGATACCCCATTATGGGTTGAACAAACTTAGAAGGAGCAGGAGGAGGCACCATTAGTTGAGACTGAAGGGCGTATACATATGTATACTCTCTTGCACTCAGATTCAATTGAACAAAAATTTTATGTAGTCGTTGTCTTTGAGAATCTCAATGAATTTTCATCTCTGCTAGTATGTGCAAAGTGCGCTCCAGCTCAGTAGTATTTCCTTGCTCAAATTCAGGGACTTAGCATAGAGGAATAATAAAAACTAAGTACCAAAACAAACTCTTCTCACAGTTCTATCAAATTATTCAAATTAGCCATAAATGCTAGTATTTTCCCATTTAAGTTGTTTTGAGAGAAGTGTCTCTACAAATATAATAATACCCAATGATCACAATGTGATTAGTCAAACTACATATCACTACAAAATGATTTTGGTTATAGGAGTTAGACTTAATTGTATTGGTCTTTGATATAAAGAATTATGAATCACTTGTTATTTCTTTTAAAGTAGGAATCAGTATAAGAAAACAAATTGCTTAATTTACAAGTCTGAGATGTATACATCCCTAGTGAAATTGTGTTATATTTTTTTTATAAAATCATATTCTAATACAAAAAGGAATACATATTCATAGTCTAACTCTCTTTGTTGTAACAGAAAATCAATTAAAAGTTGCAACAGAAAATTAATTAAAAATTGAAAAGCAGTTTACAGCTGTGATAAAGCTTTAACAAATTCTCTAAGAAAAGCATAATTCAGAAGATAAAAAAACTCTTACAGAAGAACAAGGGATGTGAGATGAGTAACACTGGAAGATATGTTTGTAAGGCCTTCACTCGAGAGATTCCTGAGATCGAAATCAATTAAATATAACTATTAAAATTTCAAAATTTGCATACATAGGCCAAGTAATTGGGTTAGGGGTATTGCTCACAAGCTTGTAATTCTTGGTGGCACATCGTTGTTATAGGCTAAGCCGTCCTAGAAAAATTCATGAGAAAACACGGATCCCCAGCCGAAGTATATTTGAGATTAATATCGAACTGAATTTGCCTTAAAGATTTCACGGTAATATTAAACAGCCAGAGAATTTTAATCTATCCTTCCATACAATTTTTGGTTCCTATGAGACGAAAACATCACTGGTACACAAAAATATTGAAGTGATCAAAGCATCTAATAAATCATGGAATACATACCATCTTCATCGAATCTACCATTTTGACGCAAACCACTTTGGCCATATATCTCCAAAGAGTTAAAAACCAAAGGCAGAGTTGAACAATTCATTACTTGTACCCGAATGGAACTTCATTTGTAATCTCGTATGGAATCAAGACAGAGACATTAGAGGAATCTAAATATTTAGGTTGTATAGGGCCATAAATCTTCGCTTCATTCAGATATATATCAAATTACCAAACATGAGAAGCATTTAGATCCTCTAACTCAGCAAAGTTTCCTTTTCAGGTGCCACGGCTGTAAGGGAAATCATACCCAGAGGGGATTCTTTCTGTCTTTTGCTAGAAAGGGTGGATTATCTTAGGTTGCTCCAGTTGATACTATCATATTGGATGTGATCTTTGGAAGGACAACCAACACAGCTGAGATGTAAATTTTCCTTTTACAGCACTAGCTGACATATAAAACAAATTTATACTTGATGTTACCTCTTCCCTACCACTATGAACACAGATACTGTTAGCCAAAACCAAGCCGACTAAACTTGAGTTTAGGGCTCAGTAGATATTAAAATTAATTTTCACTTTTCACGCTCACCACTTTTCTTTTTCACTTGTCAAGTGAAACTTGTCTATGTCCCGACTAGACAAGTTTATAAATTTTAGTTGGTCTTCACTCGACTAAAATTACTTCGACTTACTTGTCGGTTTTGTTACTTCGACCAATTCGACTGACTTCTTCTCTTCGACCAATTAAAAAAAAGCATTTGAATAACTAAAAAGAGAGAAACATTAGGGAAAAACATAAGCTTAAAATTTTAATCTTCTGAGGAGAACAATGATTGGGCAATGATTTGAAACTTACCTTTGGTAAAAATACTGCCTGACTATTAACTTTGAAAATTTGACGGTAGCCTTAATAGAGAATATTTGGTGGACTCTCTTACACTTCTACTCGGGGAAGGAAATTCAGGAAAAAAACAATCATTGACGAAAGAGACAAGCAATGATCATGAGAAAACCCAGAATACTTCTTATCTTCCATGAAAGAAGTAATTGTAACTTAAAGAAGTAATTGTAACTTAATTTATTATATATAACTGGGATGAGAGAAGTATGAAATAATCAACCACAACTCAATTTACTGAACTATATAACTTTTTTCTAGAAAACTTAAGCTCTACTCAAACCTTTAGAATTCTAACTCAAAACTATTGAGAAAATACCAACAGAAATGAAAGAATTCTATAATAATTCACACCCACAAAACCTATTATCAAAAGAAAACATTTGAATAACTAAAAAGAGAGGAACATTAGGGAAAAATATAAGCTTAAAATTTTAATATTCCAAGGAGAACAATGATTGGGAAATCGTTTGAAACTTACCTCTCGTAAAAGTACTTCCTGACTATTAACTTTGAAAATTTGACGACAGCCTCAACAAGGAGAATATCTGGTGGACTCGCTTACATTTCTACTCGGGCAAGAGAATTCAGGATAAAAACAATCATTGAGAAAAGAGACGAGCAATAATCAGGAGCAAACCCCGAATACTTCTTAAGCTTCCATGAAAGGAGTAATCTTAACTTAATTTAGTATATATAACTGCGATAAGAGAAGTCTAAAATAATCAACCCAACTCAATTTACGATCAGTAAATATGCGATGAAAGAAGTCTGAAAACAATAGATGCTCCAATGGTCTCTCAAGCTCAATTTGCCTCTCTTTCCACCCTCATATTTAATAAATCCTTTCTTCCTTGCATCCTTAATGCATTTTGATTTACATATGCTTTCCAATTTTACTTAGTATGTACCACCCCATTTTTATATAAAAATTATTTATCTAAAAAATTCTGGGTTAAATTTCCCATTTTAGATAAAATATGGAGGGAAAAATAACTATTAGAAACCTCCATTAATAAAAATGGTAGCAAAGAAAGGTTTCCACACAACTTTGACCAAGGGGTTGTAATAGTGTTCTTATTTTAAACAAAATATGGGGGGTTAAATAATATCTATAAGTCCCCATTTACAAAAAAATAGGGGGCGATGGAAGGATTGAACATAAATTTTACTATAAATTGGGGGGAAGTAAGGATTGAATAGAAATTTTACTAGAAATTGGGGATGAAAGTAGGTTTTGAGGTAAATTTGAAAAGGCTAAAAATCATTTTTTTTCTCTCCCTAGTTAATAGGGAAGGGCTATTTGTTTATTTTTATTTATTTGGTTAATAAATATTTTTATATTTTTAAAAAAACTTTCCATATTAATATTCTCCCAATAAATATGTATATCCCCTTTAAATTTACCCATGGGATAAACTTGTCCCCTAAAATTATCCCTCGATGCTATAGATATGATCATCGAAATATGTTTAAAGTTCGTGGCCATAATGCCAATTAAAATTTTATCTTTCTGTTTTGTTTTAATCAGAATTAAAGACATAATACTTTTATAGATATGTATAGAATAAATACAAGATAGTTAAAGGGTTGTCTCTGCGCTCTTTTAATACACAAACATCAAGCTGAATATGTATTAGGAGTCTGTTTTTGGAGTGAGTCAATAAAGAGCTATTTATTTTAATGCTTTGAAAGAGCAGTGACAGATTAGGAATGCAATTTGAATCACATCGTTATTACTATATGTACTTTATGTTTGTTAAGCAAGAATAAATGAAAGCATATCATGGAAACATCCTTTATACAATACATAATTGAACCTTTGAGCATAAAAAGATAAAATTTAGATCAAAACACAATACTCTTAACCCCAGGATTTTCCCTTTAGCAATCAAGGTGCATACCTTAGGGATTATTGAATTCTTTGATGATTTTTTGAAAAATACCAATGGACACAAGGCCTTGCTTAAAAAAAAAATGGATATTCATCACACAAAACTTTGCAAACATCTTATATAGAAAAAAGAAGGGTCTACAAAGACCATCTTCTTGCTCACACAATTGAAGACCCTAAGAAACTCATGAATGACAATGAACTTCTTCTTTTGAAGGAAAAACACACCATAACTCAATTCTAAAAATCACCCACTTCCTATAAAGACACCATAACTATTGTTTGTAGGGAATCAAAAATACTAAACAAAAGGCCAAGGACAACATCAACACTTTCAAACACTTCACACAAATTATGCAAGTTTGTGCACAAACTCTTTATGATCATTTTTTATGCATTCTAGAGAGTATTCCCTCATCGTTGATGAGCATACACTTTAATTGGGGCATGGTACAAAGCCACTACAACTAGTTAAAATGGGTATGCTAGCTACAGGAAGATAGATTCCAGCGCTGGTGTATTTATCTCGTGACTGTCTGTATTCTTCCTATAAGTAAAAGAAGTGTCCATAACTCACATTCCTATAATTTAATCCGATTTGCAAGACAAGGCTTACACTTACTCCAAGGCATGTTATTGTTGATGATACAAGATCTGTTTATGGATGTTGTTAATTGCATAAATCTAAATATTGTAGTTTTATAAAAATTTGCGACTATGAGTATACAAAGTCATATGTATTTGTTGAATGTAACTCCAATTGATACCTAAACAAAACAAATCAGCAACAAGCACCTACAAGATAATTAAACCATCACTCATACCATTAGCCACAAAGTGTTTGACAGAAGTAGTGAACCCAGATTCACTAGCATAGTCAACAATCCAGTAAGGTATTTCTACATGGGTTAGTAGCAGTGTTAATAAAGTGTCTGATGAAGTGTCCATACCAAAGACAAGCTTACATCTATAGCACATCTAAACTGAATATTTTGCAAAGTGTTTGGCAAAGTCTCTAAGAAATACAAATTGCTACAACTATCGAGGAGAGCTACATCCATGTCATAACTTCCTAGGTCTGAGCATTAATGTAAATTTGGGTATTATCTTTCATTGTTTGCTTCTTTAAAATATTGCGTTCTTTGTTTCCATTAAATATATAATTCCATTTCAAAAGTGTATCAAAGAATTGATCTCTGTCCCAAATACGGTTATTAATGTGATGAGTAAAATATGAAGCAAGAACATCAAACTCAAGTAACCCAAGAAGTCCATTGTGACATATTTGTTAAACCACACACTCAAACTAATAACCCATACACACCAGTAGCAATAGAATCACATCACAGAAGTAAAGAAGGGAAAAAGCACAAACTATTTGACAAAATTAGTGACTCAGTAAACTCAGCAAACAAATCATCTCAGCACATCAAGGGTGCAACATTTCATCCTATGATCTGAGCACAAAGATTGTTGGTGGATGATTGTGTGCCTATATAAGCATACCAAAAACAAATGACTTGTAAGTTGAGCATTCAAAAGGGGCGATATCGATTTTCACCTTTGAAAATATGGATATTATCATATCAATGTGAGAAGGAAAATGTTGGTTGTATGTTTTCCTTCTAATATTGATCAAAGATTGTGTCCAAATAGTATTAAATTGAAATAGAATTTAAATGGTTTCTGTGCACCATTAACAAATTTTATTGATGTTGAATTAAGATAGATTCAGTCTCTAAATAAATAGAATGCACAACACACAAATCTCACTCGCATGAATTTTAAAGACAAGAATAAGAAAACAAAAGTGTATCAGGACAAAGGTATACCTCTCACCTGCACCATAGGATCCCTTGCTTCCTCCTCTGCTTATATACAAACTTTCTTCCATGCTCCTTTTGTAACCATGATAATGTGATCTGGTTGGTACTTAGATATTCAACCTCACCTTCAACTTGCCAAGAATCAAGTTAGACATACATCAGCCACAGACAGTTTCAGAAATTGAAATTTGTGCAAAACTTTAATATCTTGATGCATGGTCCATTTTATGCCCCTTTCCCTTGCTCCCAGACCTCCCATATTCCATACTTATAATCTGGGGAATAAAACAAGAGAAAAATGATGCATAAATTATGCAAACAAAACCCCCTCAAAGTTGTTCATGTGCTAAGAATAATCGAATTCAAGGAATTACTGTGAATCCCCTAAGAGTTGGCTATGATGGAACTTTTGTCTATGGGCAAGGGAAAAGAAAATAGAAGTGTCACTCAACACATTGTTCTTAATCCTTTAAAATACTAATAGGACATGAAAAATGGCTAGAGATTCATGACATTTGGAAGAGGTAGGATTTTAAAGGAAGATGTTTTGATTTAATTGATTTTTTAAAACATGTATTAAATTTGGTTTTATTAGAAAGGGAAATCAATTTTGGTAGGTTGAATATCTTCTTAACATATAAACATGGTTTTATATTCCTTTCGTTTGAATTTGGGTTGTTTATAATTCAACAATAAAATAGTGCTTTGAGAATTGTATACCTCATGGAGGCATGTAATGGGTTGAGTACAAACAACTTTGAGAAGTATGAAGAGTTGATCAATCTCTTTTCTCACGGGAAATTGTTTTCTCAATCTCTTATCCAATATTAATCACTACCCAAGTTTTACATAATGTGTTCCTTTCGTAAGGATTGATATCCAAAACCTAAAAATGACTAAATCAACAATGTAAAGAGTAATTCTTAAACTTATGATCGGAGATCGGATGGCTACAAATGAGGATAGAGGTTGGGTTATTTAGGAAACCTTTCATTTCCTTGTTAATTGTTTCTTAGTGAAAGTCTTAAATTTGAAGCATTAATCTAGAAAGTTATCCCTATAAGGGAATCAATAGAATGGATTATTTTTTCCTACACTAAAGAGTGTTACATGGGGAGAAGATAGACGAGGAATTGTGAAGTAGGGAAATGAGAGATATTCATTGTGTTGGTTAAGGCATTTGATGGGAATGTCATGTTTGATCGATGGTTGGAAGAGTTCCCTAGAATTATCTACACTTGTAAAATTCATTGAGCTTGAAACCAAATGGATTGAGTTAAGTATTTCTGAGTTTGTAGCTTGATTCGTTCACCCTAGTGGCCTCATAACCCTATTTTTGGGTGGCATCCATCCAAGAAGCCTATAGTCATGTGAAGATTTTATAATGCACAACTAGTTTCCTAAACAGACTCTATTTAATAAATAATTATTATCTCTCAACTTATAAATATATAATCAAGTTTGTGTTTCTAATTGGAGAGCTCATCATGGCTAGAAATTGAGGATATACGGGTGAAAATCAAATTAGGGAGATGGGTATAGGGTTGAAAGGATTTTTAGGTGTCTCGCAAGTTTTGTATCCCTAAGTTGAAATATATTTTAAAGAGGGCCATGAACCTAGTAGACTATGGGGAGTACAATGATCCAAACCCTAACTCAATCTTTTTCTTAAAGGAAGAACTCCTTTAGATTTGTCATAGTTCAGGATATTTCCCAAGTAGACGTAACTAACGATTGAGACAATCATGGTACTGAGGAAGGAAATGTGTGAAATAGATGGTGTAGAGAGGTCCAACTATCCGAACAAGGACTAATACCCAAAAGCAATATAGAGAGTGCAATTAAAACTCATTTTTGTGATTTAGGCTCATTGGGTTTGTGAACTCTGAGTTTGGATGTGGAAGAGCATTCTGGAAATATTACAATGTGATATGTTTTCCTAGAGATATCATTCTATATAATCAAAAATTTCTAAGGAAAACCTATATTCTTTAATGTTGCTCGAAGTCACAAGCATCATCCTTTAGGGTTTAATTTAATTATCATTGGGTTTTGTGGAGGAGGGTCAAAATTTGTACTAACAAGTTCATGGTTCATCCTTTCTTCTTTGGGTCATTTAATTTCCCTTGTTTATAAATGGATAAGAAGAACCTCTTTCAACTTCAAACTTGTTTAGAATCTTTTTTTCCCATGAGTAAAAGTAATTGTTTCGGCCAATTAGTAAGGAAAAAAGAATAATAAAGTGTTAAGTTTTCGCATATATCAAATAAATCATTTTTTAAAATGTGAATATATACATTATTTTTTACCATGAGTACCCACCTCTCTCTTCTTCTAAAATGGTACCCACCTCTCTCTCTCGAAGTTTAACTTTCAGACTTGAAAATTCACTTATCATCTAAAGGAAGGGCATAAGGAAATAGAAAGGCACTAAAATGAAGTGCATGAACCCGTATTGGGACAAGCTAGGATGATATAAGAAAGAAAGAAAAAATGGAATGAAAGAAAAGCCATTTCCATTAAAGGAAAACTCACCCACCTACTCTTCAACCAAATGAGAAAGTTTCAATCTCCAATATTATTACATATATAATAACATGTCACCTACTCCATGCCATTTGTCTAGGCAATAAAAATTAATGACGGTTTCAAAAAATAGTTAACCATCAAAAATATGTCGTAACAAAGTGTTTTCCCATTTTTAAGACGACCTGTTAAAAATTTTAATAGTATTTTGATGGGTAAAATTCCTCCTGACGGGCATTTTACCATTTGAAATTAATAATTACCGCTATGAATTAATGCCACAAACACGATACTTAAGTAATCATGGATTAGTATAGACAATATTTTTGCAACTGAATCCTCTTTGGTCATGTGAGTGGTGGCATGCACAATATATAAGTTGGGAACTACGAACTCTGTTGGCACCACTACTTCTGTACCATATACTAGTTGAAAGGATTTATCCCTATGCAGTCTCTTTGTGGTTGTGTGATACGCCCATAGAACATCAGGAACTATCTCATCTCAATAGTCTCAAGGAACTCGCAGATTAGTTCAGACAGTTCTTTCAAAACTAAATCGTCTTCGGTCATGTGAGTTGTGGCTTGCACAATATATAAGCTGGGAACTATGAACTCTATTGGTACCACTGCTTTTGTACCATATACTAGCTGGAAGGTTTATTCCTATGCAGTTTCTTCGTGGTTGTGTGAAACGCCCATAGAACAACATGAACTCTCTCATCTCAATTGTCTCAAGTTCCGGAGCATACCTTGGTCAAACATTTAGAATTTTATTGAAATCTTGTACTATACCATTTGCTTGAGGATTGTAAGGACTAATTTTGTGGTGTTGAATCATAAACTCCCTTGTAAATGTAGTAATGGTCTGACTTACAAAGTGATCACCTTGACCTCTAGTGAGGTTCCGAGGGCATCCAAATGAGGTAATAATGTTGTTTAATATAAATCGTGTTGTAGTATCAGTGGAGAAATCTTTGACCGATACCACATCTTCCCACCTTGTGAGGTAATCTGTGGTCGTTATTATATATTGATCCTTAGAATGGCATGCTGGGGGGTTAATAGGTCCTATGAAATCAACTGACCTTTTATCAAATTCTTGCAAGTCTCTCACTGGCTGCAAAGTTACTTCATATATTTTGAAGGTTTACCAATTCGTTAACATACATAAAAGGAATTGGTGTATTCTTCCCAATCTTTAAACAGAGCTGGCCACCAATGTCTATCAATGGGAAATGCTTTGAAAATATCAATTAATTGTATTGCATTATTTAATTATAACCACAAAAAATTTGAACTAGTATTCTAAAATTCAAAATGAGCACCATAGCCCACTTGCAAGATAAAGATTCCCTATAAAGGTCCAATGTGGTGGTTTGATACTGCACACATGGACTATGAGGTCCATACTAATATGCCATGGCATAATATCCTATATTTTTCCTTATACCATGGAATGGTCCTCATGATACTTCAGTCGCAATCCTGAATTCAAGTGTGTGTGGTGATTTGATTATCTGCTCAAGAGCACTTCAATATACATAATTCAATTAAGTTCTAGAGAACATATATTTTTAATGAAATATTTCCCAAAATCATTGTGGGAGAGGCACACACCACCCAACCTTAGGCAAGCTTGCAATCAATAATCTCTCAATGTAGATGCATTCCCTAATTGATGCTATGACATAACAAGGACATGGGTTCAATATCACACTCCAAGCCATATTAAAGGTAGTCTCCCTAGTCTAAAAATGTCAGTATCCACAAGGTTGTACACTCCTTGTGGTCTCTCCTCTCTCTCCCCCCTTAGATTTTGTTCTAGTGAATAATAATCCCCTCCATGAGGAATCCCCCACCAAGGATTATGAACCCCCCTCACATGTGGAAATCATATCTCCTTCGATTTAGGTTTCCTTGCATAGTAAACTTTGGGTTTTATCTCACTTTTACTTAACTATTACAAAATATTCACGTTTGACATGCCTTTAAAGCACATGAATGATAAAACTTGATTTCCTTCTTATAAGCCAAACTATTTTACTAGTGGCAAGTTTCCTTGAGCTCCACACTATGAATATTTATTACATATGTACATCAAATATGACAACAAAAGTTGAGGAAAAATTGGAGGAACAAAAATGAATTATGTAAATTTCATAATTTTTTATATTTAAAATCAAGTGAAGAAATTGGCCATAATGTTAAAGAAAATGAACATGTTAGCCATGAATCTATTCTCAAGAGTTAGCTCAAGTTGTCATGAGCCAAACATGAGATATTAATTCCCTCAAAGTTGGGAAGGTCACGAGTTCAAAGCTCTTGATTCCCTTATGATTAGGCTCTGTCATCAGGGTCATCGGTTTACCACATTTACCATCCATGGATCATGAGGAAGTAGTCAAAGGGTTTTCCATGAGACTTTTCTTAGGAAAGAAATATTATCCATGAAGCTAAATCACATGCACATCTTGATAGATATTAGGAAATTTCCATGGCATATGTTGTGGCTTAAGGCCCCACTCATGGCATGTAAGGCTTAGAGATAGATTCCTTGGACTTAAAACTTAGGTTTTTGCACCAAACTATGCCCTTATCCCTAAGAAACATATCAAGTTTTTCAAACTTTGAAATCACCACAATATCAAACTTGGAGGCCAAAGATTATGTATTATGGGAATGTGTGAATCCTTGCATTACAAAACATGGCATGTGAGCCCCATATATATATATATATATATTATGGCCTAGTGCCTTGAATTTTATCGCCAGACCATGGCATGGGCATCAAGAAACAGCCTTGGTATGTTAATTCTCAAAATGATGGACATATTTCTTTAGGGGGGTCTTTAAAAAAACCCCTCCAAAAGTCATGAGAATTAACTTTTGGGGGCAGTTTTAAAACAACAGCCCCCAAAAGTACAATCCTCGAGAATTTTGAGGGGGGGGTTAGAAAGACCCCTCCCTAAAGGTGTTTTTTGAAGGATGTTTTTAGAAACCCCCTCCCCCCAAAAAGGTCATGATAATTAGACATTTGGGGGTATTTGTTTTAAAACCACCCCCAAAAGTTCAATTCTCATGACTTTTGGGGAGTGGTTTATAAAAACTGCCTTCAAAAACACCTTTAAAGTCCTGAGAATTGGAATTTTGGGGGAAATTTTTTTTGAACCGCCCCCAAAAGTCCAATTCTCGAGACTTTTGAGGGGGGTTTAAGAATCGCCCCCAAAGACCTAAAAAACTTTTTTTTTTGGGGGGGGGGGGGGGGGTTAACAAAACGGCCCCCAAAAGGGTATTTTGTTGTAGTGTAAACCACATCATTGTCATCATCATTGATAGGGTCACTCTTATGCTAGTATGGTTCATCATCATTCATCACCATTTGAATCCATGTCATGTCTGCACGGCATTGTAGGATTTGTCTCTCAACTCATTCAACTCAATGATCTAGTTTATCCTTCTATGCATATGATCTGGTTTATTTTGATGTTCCTGTAGCAACCTCATCACTGGCACTCCTAAATATGCTGGGAAGACCACCTCACATCTGTACACTAGCTGGAAGGAGGACATACCAATCGCCCTTTTGGTGCTGATCCTATCAGTACATAAGGCGTACTTCAACTTTGTATGCCAAGCCCTCTTGTTGTCTTCCAACAATTTCTTAATAATCCTCACCAGGATTTTGTTTGAAGACTCCGACAGACCATTTCCTTGGGGGTAATAGGAGGTAGAGTGGTTGATACTGATGTGATATGTATGGCAAAAGTTGATCATATTATTAGACTTAAAAGTTTCCATCATTGTCTATTATTATTCTCCTGGGGCACCCAAACCGTGCTAAGATGTTCTCCTCTAGAAAATTCATGATCACTTCATTGGTATCCCTTTTGGTGGGTATTGACTTGATCCATTTGGGAAAGTAATCCGTAGCCATCAGAATCCATCTGTGTTTCCCAGAGGAGTTTGGATTTATTTCCCCAATGAATTCTAGCCCCCACTGCCAAAATGGTGCTTCCACAGATATGGGGTTAAGAGGGAGTGGGACAAATTTCCTCTTAACCTCAAAAACCTGGAAAAGGTGGCACTTGGTGATCTCTTTGTACACATCAAAGATCAATGAGGGACAATAGAAACCAGCCCTTATAATCTTGTTCATTGTAGCCTTCTAGGAATGGTGTCCCTCATAGTCTCCCTTGTGAAACTCTTCTATGGTCTGTCGGGCTTCGTCTTCCCGAAGGAAATTCAAGAGGTTCCCCCCCTGGATCCTTCCAATATATATACTCATTCAAAATACAAAATTTTTCCTATTTTAATTTTATTGACCTTTCTCTCATCTTGCTCAACTCAGCAGGCGCCTGTACATTGTGCAACACATATACAATGTCAGAATAATAAGGGGATGTAGAGAATCTTGGCATTACCTATATTTCGGCGTCTAGTTGAAGTGAGTAGCTAGTCAAGAAGTTTAGCTGCAAGGAATCACAGTTGGAGTTCATCGTCATTTTGGCTAGCCCTTGACCCTTAACAAATTTGGTGGCCTTGATTTCAATATAATATTCCAATAACACAGCAATCCATTTCACTCTCCTCCCTTTTGGGTCTGGTTGCATGAGTATCCCTTTCACTGTACTGCTGGGTACATAAGATATGATGTGGGAGTGGAGGATGTAGACTCTGAAATCCTTTAGTGACTTTATCAAGGAATATTCCTTTTTTTCCATTATGCCATACTTCAATTCCATGTCCCTCAGTATTTTGCTAAAAAACGCTATAGGTTGTTCGGCGTTTTGGTCATTATTTTGCAACAGCACCCCAACAACAGTGTGGTCAGACACATAAGAGAATATCAAGTATTCTTTTCCAAAATATGGATTTATCAATACTAGGGATTCGGTGAGGGCCCTTTTTATATCCCCGAAAGTTGTCCTAGCATCCGGTGTCCATTTAATCTCATGGCCCTTTTTCATCATGTTGGTAATATTCATCAGCATTTCGGTGAAGCTAGGGATGAACCTTCTTAAAAAATTTACCTGTCCAATGAAATATTGTACTTCCTTTTTGCTTCTCGTCTCTTTGACCTTCTGGATGGATTTGATTGTTTCCAGGTCTATATTTATACCATCCTTCGAGATGATATGTCCCAACAATTTTCCTTCGTCTAACCCGAAATTAGATTTGTGAGGGTTCAATGATATTCCATATCTTCTACATTTAAGGAAAACCTTCTCTAAATTCCTGATGTGTTCCTTATTAGACCTGGAGTATACAATAATGTCATCCATATAGACCACCACAAGTTTGTCTTTTTCTTCTGCGAAAGCTATATCCATGGAACACGAAAACGTGGCCCTGGCGTTCATGAGATCAAAAAACATCTTGGCATACATAAAAGCACCCCATGGCGTAGTGAAATTTGTTTCCTCTTTATCCTCATGAAACACTTTCACTTGGTTGTACCCTGAGAAACCATCCACCATGGAAATCCTCTCAGATCACACAATTGTCTGTAAAATGTGTTCCATCTTGGGAAAATGATAGTTGTCTTTTAGAGAAACCTTGTTGAGATTTCTGAAGTCTATGGATATCCTAATCTTTTTGTTCTTCTTTATAACCGGCACCACATTTGCAATCCACTTAGAAAACCTTAGTGTCACAATGATTTTGGTGTCAAACAGCTTCTTGATTTCTTTCTTGATGATAGGCAAAAAATTTGGGTGGGCCCTCTTTAACTTCTATTTAAAAGGTTTTTTTCCTAGCTTTATGGGAATGGTATGTTGTATGATGGAGGTGTCGTATTCCTTAATATATTCATAGATCCATGCAAAGATGTCGGTATATTTCTTCATCAGATTGATGTAGTTTTCTTTCACCTTGACAGGTAGCTTCTTTGATAGTATTTTGATCTTTGGGTGATCCTCAGTCCCTATGTTTTTATCCTCGACAGAATCATCCCCGGGCTTCATCTTTGGGTCCTTATCCACGTCATTTTGGTTAAACAAATTCTCTAGGGGGATCAGGCCTCTATGAATATGATTTCCCTTTAGTTGCACTATGTCATTCCCTCCCAGGGAATCCTTGTACTGTCCACTTTCATCAACCCCTTCTTCACCACCTTCGGTATCCTAAAGACTCTCGAGGCGATAGTTTTCATTATCTATCTGGGTATTGGGAAACTCGTCTAATAACTCAGGAAATCTCTTGATCTGCTCATCATTTTTTAACACCTGCCAGTGTTTGAAGTTGTAAAGTATAGAGGGTCTATTCTTGATGTCTACCTTATGCTCTCCTTATACGGCTCCAGGGATTCTGCATTTATCAGCAACAGCGGCTAAAGAATCTGCAACCGCCTTCTCACCTCTAGGAACTACCCTGATTGTGTGCTCACTGAAATAATTGCCGAACATGTCCCATACTTCATTTATATAGGCTCTCATTCTAGGATGTTTGGTCTGATATATGTCATTTATCTGATTTATGACTAGTTTTGAGTCTCCTATGATATGTATCCTTTTTCCCCCCTGTCCTTTAAAGCATGCAACCCCAACAATAGAGCTTTGTACTCTGCCACATTGTTAGTACATTCAAAATTTAACCAGTAAGATAGGATTTTAGAGTCTTGGATGGGAAAAATTATATACACACCTGTCAGCTCCATTTTTAGTGAATGAGCCATCCAAATACAAGTCCAAATACCTTCCTCCTTTTCTTTTTCCTCTAAAGCACTACGCCCTTTAACGGATTTTCCTTCCTCTTCTTCGATGGAGGCTGAGATTTCGAGGCCGCAGGGAGAAACATCATTGAATAAAATAGATGACCCCAGGCTGGTGTCAAAGGCATATATAGTGCAATCATCTAGCTTATCTTGGCTACTGACCACGTATGGAGATATTTTCTCGCTGTACATTATTTTACTCCCTCTGATCATAGGAATAGTGACATAAGACATGTCCATTTGTAAGCTCCCTTTTAACTTGGATGTCCAAGATTTGAACTGCAGTACGCTGACCTTGGGAGGAATGCCTGCCATGACCACGTACATCACCACAGTTTTGGAAATTATTTATGTCAGAGTCACTACCATATCCTTGATCAACCAGAGGCATTTTAGCTTTCTAGAATCAAAAGAGTATAAATTTTTCTAAGGTCTAGTGATTTCTAGCCCCAGATTCTCTTCTAATCCTTTGGGAATCAAATTATGGGATGCTCCAGAATCCAACATAGCATTATGCACAACCATATCATGCACATTCAGGCTCAGGTACAAAGGGGGAACCTCCTCCTCATCTCCATTTTCGAGTATAGACCCAAAACTGATAGTAGGAGCATCATCATTCACTTCTAGGATGTCAGGTTGAAACTCTCCTTGACTCCTAACCATCCCAATTATCTTATCTTTGTATTCTCTATTTCTCAGCAGTTCGTTAAAGGGAATGGATATTTTTACCTTCGAAAGCTCTATCTGCAAGTTGAAGGTGGGGGGCATCTTTTTCTACCTCTATAGGCGTTGGTGGCATAACTTCTTTTGTCCTTTTACCCTTATTCGTAGGTTCTTGGCATGGAACTTGTTCCTTTGGTTTTTCTTTATTTTTATTGTCATTTTGAATACTGCTGGAAGGTTGATTCAGATTGAGCTTCCCTTTATTGAAAATGGCGTTTCTACTTCTTAACTGAATTTTCTTATCAAACTCATATACATCATGCATATGCCCTCTTTGGTATTGTTCTGAATCTTCATTGAAACCCTTCAAATCTTCTTCTTGAGCATACAAGGTATTCTCTACTTCTGTGAGGTATATATCATAGTCTATATCTTCGAAATGATGGATCTAGTCTTCAACAGGTTCCTCTTCACCTTCGGCATCAACATAATTTTTGGGAAAAGGTGGCTGTATTAGCTTATCGTTCGGGTTTCAGTAATTTCTGGCATCCCTTTTTCTAATCTATGGAGGTTGAGGAGGGTTGGGTCTCCTGAAATTCAGGTTCTTGATTTGCAACTCATTTTATTCCCTGCTCAGTGATCCACTATCCACATCCAGCTTATCCACCAGCTTCTATATCGTCTTCAACATCATTTCAAAATTCACGTCATTAGCGGAAGCAGCTAAGGTAGAAGGCCCATCTTCTCTGACTTTCCTAGTCTCCATCTTCTGCATGATTTTCCTGCTTACCATCATGTTGGCCTAGACCTCTAAGGCATCTTGAAACATCACAGGAATATTTGCACACTTCCTTTCCCTTAATAGCAAAGAGAAATCATTATCAAAGGCATTAGTGTAGTGTAGCTTTGCAGTACCCACTAGCGGTTTGATGTCAGCAGGGATGGAATTGTACATTCTCATAAACCTACTAGAAAATTCAAGTATGGACTCGAAACCACCCTTCTTTAGGCTGTTGTACTGGGACAAGACTTGTATGTGGCTTCTATTATCATCCCACCTTTCCAAGAGTGCAACCTGGAAATCGATGAATGTACAAATGGACCTAGCAGGAAAATATTTGAACCATTTCTTCGCCTCCCCCGAGAGGCTCAATACGAACAAGCTCATTTTCGCATCGTCATCATCCACTAGATCCAAGTCCAAAAATTCTTTGAACTTATCGACATGCTGTCTGGTTGTGAAATTTTCTTCGCCATCATAGAATGGAACTCTCTAGGCATAACCTTGAGGGAGTTCATGTAGCATGATATCCATATCTAGTGGGGACAACCTGCCTACCATTGGTCTAGGTGGGATTCGGAATATAGGAGGAAGTTATAATATAGGGTGATTTTACACCACTGGGGGAGTACAGGGTCAAAAATTTTGGAAAGGATCAACTTAGTGTTCTTCATATCTGACTTCAATTTAGACTTTGGAAAGGATCTTTTAAAGTAAGATTCCTCCACAAAATATTGGACACTACGGAATTCTTGAGTAGAGGAACTTTTAAAACAAGGAATAGCTAACTGGTCCTTTTCCTTATTCCTAAATAGTCTATTATGGTTATCCACACTTTGTAGAATTTCAGTGTCAGGATTACCTCATGTATGCGGTTTTTGGGAAGCCATGATGTATTATGTAGATAGCTCAGAACCAATGTGGAGTCACTAGGGAAAATACACAACCTTATTCACCTGCAAGGGTCTTTGTTTTCTTGGAGAAACCTGTTCGTTCTTGAATCTTTGTCGTTCTCCCCAAGGATGATCTTCAATTTCATCCCCGACAATAGTGTCAGTTTGTTAGCACTCTAAATCACACCCAAGGTTACAAGAAGGCGTACCTAGAGGTAACAACATAACCACTTTAGGAAAGGGAGATGGCTTCTCCTATTCTAGAGAGGGATCTCTTAGAAATGTATAACAAGGCCAGACATATTGTCACAGAATGAATATCAAATATTAGTGGTTGAAACAAGGTAAAAACGTATCGGGATATGGAGTCACAAATACCAAGAAAATAGAACAATCTGCATAGGAATGCTTGCAAGATCAAGGTAGTACTTCGATCATGATCGTTATTTTTTAGGTCTAGTGAAAAATGAAGAATGATGATAGTCCATAAAGGTATAGCATCATAGGGATGAATTCTACACCAACTTTGGAAGAAATGTTTGGTGGATGTCTGAGACAACGGCTGGAGCATATGAGTATGAATTCTAAACCATTATACACTAAGTTTGAAACATGAAGAAAACATAATGTAAATAAATAACAGGAAGCACATGCACAATAAGAAAGGAAAATTACATACTGCAATTGAGAAATACACAGGAATTCTTGCATTCAAATAACCAGTGTTCGGCTCTCTGACTTGTATTTAAACAGATCAAAATATCATAAACACAACAGTTTTATGGGTTACAACTCTTTCTCCCTCTATGGGGAGCATATTTATAGTGTTTGGGCCCCGAGACCAACCTCAAAACGAGGCCAAAATTAGTTACAAAACTAGTAACAAACTCATAACAAACCATATTGTGTCATTTTCTCCATTGGTAGCATAAAACAAAAAGTGATGGAGGAAACAATACTGTTTGACCCCAAGAGTCCCTATGTTTTCAAAATCGAGGCTCACCTAATTAATTTACACCTGTATCTTTGATTCTAATCACGGATTAGGAATATTGTCATTGGTGTAGTTTGTATTTAGTTTTACCGTAATTCTCAATCACCTTCTACATGTTAACCATTGGTACCTCTAGCTTTGTCATTTATTCTACCATTATGCCAAGTTCTAGGTTCTCCGGATAGGAAGGCGCTGGTAATTTTGTGCACATGATTCTGAAGTTGAATAGTAATTCAAATTCACCAAATAATTTTTCGACTACAGTTTTACCTGAAAGCGAATACTGAGCCATGTATTCAAATTTCCTGTGTTCTTATCTGCAATCAACCAATCTATCATGATACTCTTTCTGGGACATCATTGGTTGTTTCTCTTCCCAAAATAAGGGGAGCCCTCTCTTGACCAGAGGATCGAAAAACGAAGCATATTCATCAACCTTCTTGTGCATGAAGTTCCACTTTGCTTCGACCATCTTCAAGTGACGGTGTTCATGTACCACCCTACTGGCCCATGTAATGACCACAATTCTATCCTAGATGTTTCCCCGTCTGATGTCCTCTTTAGTTAAATTCTTCAGAAGGTTGATCGTGCCTTGAGCTTTGCCTAGGGGTCTCTTGTTCAGGTCCATTTTTGTCATATGAATATTCTTTTTATTCACCAATTTGGCATTTTCCTTATCATGGATTAAATCCAAGTATGGTCATAGCTTGATTGCTTCTACTATTATCATGTCCCATATGAGGTGCTTTTCCCATTGTAGGGATGCTTGGCGCCAAGCAATTTTTGTTAATTATTTTTTTAATCCTTCAATTCTTTGCAACGCTCTTCTAGCTTCTTTCTTATTCCTTCTTTGACCTCAACCATATCCATTAGGTCCTTATTCTATTTTCTTAGACCAGTGATCTCTAGAGCTTTGATTATTACTTGGGACATGGCTTGGGAGAGGGAGTTTGCAGAAGATATCTCAGACGATTGAACCATAGGCGCAGGCTGTTTCTGATCCCTTTTCTTCATCTCTTTTAACTCTCTTTCTAACTCAGCTTTCCTTGCTTCAAAAGATCCATTTTCTTCGACCTAGAGCTCTGCATCTTTCTTCCAATGTTTTTCCTTCTCTTCATGTTTGAGCAATCTAGCCTTGCAATTGATTAGATCGGTGCTTAAGTCTTACTTCTCTTTTTCAATTTCGGTCAATTCAACAGTTTGTATAAGCCGGGTAGCTGGGATGCTTAGATTCTTCTTTAACAGTTGGATTGTACCTTCCTTGTCCTTCAGTAAATTTTGTGTGGTTGTACCTTTGTCTCTCGGGTTGTCTGCTACCGATATATCTACCTAGAGCTTCTTGATCTGAGCTTGGTGAGCCTTGTTTTCCACCTTCTCCTTTCGGAGGAGTTCTTCAACTATTTTCTTACCAGCTGTTATTTTGGATATCTGCAAGGTAGCTTGGAGAAGATCAGTGTAAAGGCAGTCACTTATCCCTTGGTGTAAGTGAATCATGTCACTTTTGGGGACCTGTTTTGGATCTACCTTTAGATCAGCTACTTTATCTCATGTAATCACGGCCAAATTCAATGTACCCCTGTTTTGGTCCTTGACAGTCGCTAAGGAGTTACTTTAGCTCGACAATTTTTCCACTTCATTGCATAACTTCAATCTTTCTTCAGAATTTTTTCCACCAGTTTCTCTATACCTCTCCAATAGTTCGGCTTTAGACTTGTATTTATCTACTACCTCCTTTGGGACACTGCTGAAAGTATATTTCTAAATTTCAAAAGTTGGGCCTTTTACTTTCACATTTTTCTTTCTCCCCTTAGCCTTTGCGATCAGCACAAGTTTACCTGATTCTTTATTTTTTTGCTTCTTTGATGTTCTCGTCGTGTCCCCTTCATCCAAATCCATGGCTTCTAGGTATTCTCTCTTATTTCCCTTTTCAAACATGCTTTCTACAGGGGTGATTTGTGTGGCCGTAGCCACCACATTGGAGAGGTTTTATTGGGGGAGTTACCTGTTAGTGCAGAGGAGGTCGAATTCTCTATCATTTCTTCATCATAGTCAGCTTCTCTAGGGTACTTCATCCAATTATCCTTCTCTACCAATATTCCTTTTTTTCCATTATGTCATACTTCAATTCCCCGTCCCTCAGTATTTTGCTAAAAAACGCTATAGGTTGTTCGATATTTTGGTCATTCTTTTGTAACAGCACCCCAGCAACAGTGTGGTCAGACGCATAAGAGCATATCAAGTATTATTTGCCAAAATATGGACCCATCAGGACTAGGGCTTTGGTGAGGGCCTTTTTTATATCCTTGAAAGTTGTCCTTGCATCCGGTGTCCATTTAATCTCATGGCCCTTCTTCATCATGTTGGTAATATTCATCAGTATTTTGGCGAAGCTAGGGATGAACCTTCTTAAAAAATTTACCTATCCAATGAAATATTGTACTTCCTTTTTGCTTCTCATCTCTTTGACCTTTTGGATGGATTTGATTGTTTCTAGGTCTATATTTATACCATCCTTCGAGATGATATGTCCCAGCAATTTTCCTTCTTCTAACCTAAAATTAGATTTGTGAGGGTTCAATGATATTCCATATCTTCTACATTTAAGGAAAACCTTCTCGAAATGCCTGATGTGTTCCTTATTAGACCTGGAGTATACAATAATGTCATCCATATAGACCACCACAAGTTTGTCTTTTTCTTCTGGGAAAGCTATATCCATGGAACATGGAAATGTGGCCCTGGCGTTCATGAGATCAAAAAGCATCTTGGCATACATAAAAGTACCCCACGGCGTAGTGAAATTTGTTTCCTCTTGATCCTCATGAAACACTTTCACTTGGTTGTACCCTGACAAACCATCCACCATGGAAATCCTCTCAGATCGCACAATTGTCTGTAAAATGTGTTCCATCTTGGGAAAAGGATAGTTGTCTTTTAGAGAAACCCTGTTGAGATTTCTGAAGTCTATGCATATCCTAATCTTGTCATTCTTCTTTCTAACTGGCACCACATTTGCGATCCACTTAGAAAACCTTAGTGTCACAATGATTTTGGTGTCGAGCAGCTTCCTGATTTCTTTATTGATGATAGGCAACAGTTTTGGGTGGGCCCTCCTTAACTTATATTTAAAAGGTTTTTTGCCTAGATTTATCAGAATGGTATGTTGTATGATGGAGGTGCCGTATTCCTTAATATATTCATAGATCCATGCAAAGACGTCAGTATATTTCTTCATCAGATTGACATAGTTTTCTTTCACCTTGACAGGTAGCTTCTTTGACAGCTTTTTGATCTTTGGGTGATCCTCGGTCCCTACGTTCTTATCCTCTATAGAATCATCCACGTGCTTCATCTTTGGGTCCTTAGCCACATCATTTTGGTCAAACAAATTCTTTAGGGGGATCAGGCCTCTATGAATATGATTGCCCTTCAGTTGCACTATGTCATTCCCTCCCAGGGAATCCTTGTACTATCCACTTTCATCAACCCCTTCTTCACCACCTTTGGTATCTTGAAGACTCTCGAGGTGACAATTTTCATTATATATCTAGGTATTGAGAAACTCGTCTAATAACTCAGGAAATCTCTTAATATGCTCATCATTTTTTAACACCTGCCATTGTTTGCAGTTGTAAAGTATAGAGGGTCTATTATTGATGTCTACCTTATTCTCTCCTTATACGGCTCCAGGGGTTCTGCATCTATCAGCAACAGCGGCTAAAGAATCTACAACCGCCTTCTCACCTCTAGGAACTACCCTGATTGTGTGCTCACTGAAATAATTGCCGAACATGTCCCATACTTCATTTATATAGGCTCTCATTCTAGGATGTTTGGTGTAATATATGTCATTTATCTGATTTATGACTAGTTTTGAGTCTCCTATGATATGTATCCTTCCCCCCCCCCTATCCTTTAAAGCATGCAACCCCAACAATAGAGCTTCATACTCTGCCACATTGTTAGTACATTCAAAATTTAACCGATAAGATAGGATTTCAGAGTCTTGGATGGGAAAAATGATATACACACCTGCGTCGGCTCCAATTTTAGTGAATGAGCCATCCAAATACAAGTCCAAAGACCTTCCTCCTTTTCTTTTGCCTCTAAAGTACTACGCCCTTTGACGGCTTTTCCTTCCTCTTCTTCGATGGATGTTGAGATTTCGAGGACGCAGGGAGAAACATCATTGAAGAAAATAGATGACCCCAGGTCAGTGTCAACGTCATATATAGCGCAATCATATGGCTTGTCTTGGCTACTGATCACGTATGGAGATATTTTCTCACTGTACATTATTTTACTCCCTCCGATCATAGGAATAGTGACATAAGACATGTCCATTGTAAGCTCCCTTTTAACTTTGATGTCCAAGATTTGGATAGCAGTACGCTAACCTTGGGAGGAAGGTCTGCCATGACCACGTCCATCACCACAGTTTTGGAAGTTATTTATGTCAGAGTCACTACCATATCCTTGATCAACTCGAGGCATTTTATCTTTCTAGAATCAAAAGAGTATAAATCTTTCTAAGGTATAGTGACTTCTAGCCCCAGATTCTCTACTACTCCTTTGGGAATAAAATTATGGGATGCTTCGGAATCCAACATAGCATTATGCACAACCATATCATGCACATTCAAGCTCAGGTAGAAAGGGGGAACCTCCTCCTCATCTCCATTTTTGAGTTTAGACCCAAAAATGATAGTAGTGCATCATTCACTTCTAGGATGTCCGATTGAAACTCTCCTTGACTCCTAACCATCCCAATTATCTTATCTTTGTATTCTCTATTTCTCAGTAGTTCGTTAAAGGGAATGGATATTTTTACCTTCGAAAGCTCTATCTGCAAGTTGAAGGTGGGGGGTATCTTTTTCTACTTCTATAGGAGTTGGTGGCATAACTTCTTTTGTCCTTTTACCCTTATTCGTAGATTCTTGGCATGGAACTTGTTCCTTTGGTTTTTCTTTATTTTTATCGTCATTTTGAATATTGTTGGAAGGTTGATTCGGATTGAGCTTCCCTTTATTGAAAATGACGTTTCTACTTCTCAACTGAATTTTCTTATCAAACTCATATACATCATGCATATGCCCTCTTTGGTATTGTTCTGAATCTTCATTGAAACCCTTCAAATATTCTTCTTGAGCATACAAGATATTCTCTACTTATGTGAGGTATATATCGGAGTCTATATCTCTGAAATGATAGATCTAGTCTTCAACAGGTTCCTCTTCACCTTTGGCATCAACATAATTTTTGGGAAAAGGTGGTTGTATTTGCTTATCGTTCGAGTTTCGGTAATTTCTGGCGTCCCTTTTTCTAATCTGTGGAGGTTGAGGAGGGTTGGGTCTCCTGAAATTTAGGTTCCTAATTTGGGGCTCATTTTCTTCCCTGCTCAGCGATTCACTATCCACATCTAGCTTATCCATCAGCTTCTATATCGTCTTCAACATCATTTCAAACTTCATGTCATTAGCAGAAGCAGCTGAGGTAGAAGGCCCATCTTCTCTGACTTTCCTAGTCTCCATCCTCTGCATGATTTTCCTACTCGCCATCATGTTGGCATCGACCTCTAAGGTGTCTTGAAACATCACAGTAATATTTGTACACTTCCTTTCCCTTAATAGGAAAGAGAAATCATTGTCAAAGGCATCAATGTAGTGTAGCTTTGCAGTACCCACTAGCGGTTTGATGTCAGCAGGGATGGAATTGTACATTCTCATATACCTACTATAAAATTCAAGTATGGACTCGAAACCACCCTTCTTTAGGCTTTTGTACTGGGACAGGACTTGTATGTGGCTTCTATTATCATCCCACCTTTCTAAGAGCACGGCCTGGAAATCGATGAATGTACGAATGGACCCAGCAGGAAAATATTTGAACCATTTCTTTGCCTCCCCCGAGAGTCTCAATACGAACAAGCTCATTTTCGCATCGTCATCATCCACTAGATCCAGGTCCAAAAATTCTTTGAACTTATCGACATGTTGTCTGGCTATGAAATTTTCTTCACCATCATAGAATGGGACTCTCTAGGCATAACCTTGATGGAGTTCATGTAGCATGATATCCATATCTAGTGGGGACAACCTGCCTACCATTGGTCTAGGTGGGATTCAGAATATAGGAGGAACTTATAATATAGGGTGATTTTGAACCACTAGGGGAGTCCAGGGTCAAAAGTTTTGGAAAGGATCAACTTAGTGTTCTTCAGATCTGACTCTGATTTAGACTTTGGAAAGGATCTTTTAAAGTAAGCTTCCTCCACAAAATCTTGGACACTATGGAATTCTTGAGTAGAGGAACTTTTAAAACGAGGAATGGCTAACTGGTCCTTTCCCTTATTCCTAAACAGTCTATTATGGTTATCCACACTTTGTAGGATTTCAGTGTCAGGATTACCTCGTGTATGTGGTTGTTGGGAAGCCATGATGTATTATGTAGATAGCTCAGAACCAATGTGGAGTCACCAAGGAAAATAGACAACCTTATTCACCTGTAAGGGTCTTTGTTTTCCCGAAGAAACCTGTTCGTTCTTGAATCTTTGTCGTTCTCCCCAAGGATGATCTTCAATTTCATCCCCAACAATAGTGTTAGTTTGTTATCACTCTAAATCGCACCCAAGGTTATGGGAAGGCGTACCTAGAGGTAACAACATAACCAATTTAGGAAAGAGAGATGGATTCTCTGATTATAGAGAAGGATATCTCAGAAATGTATAACAAGGCCAGACATATTGTCACAGAATGAATATCAAATATTAGTGGTTGAGACAAGGTAAAAAAATATCGGGATATGGAGTCACAAATACCAAGAAAACAAAACGGTCTGCATAGGAATGCTTGCAAGATCAAGGTAGTACTTCGATCATGATCATTATTTTTTGGTTCTAGTGAAAAATGAAGAATGATGACAGTCCATAAAGGTAGAGCATCACAGGGGTGGATGTCTGAGACAAGGGCTGGAGCATATGAGTATGAATTCTGAACCATTATACACTAAGTCTGAAACATGAAAAAACATAATGTAAATAAATAATAGGAAGCACATGCACAATAACAAAGGAAAATTACATACTACAATTGAGAAATACATAGGAATTCTTGCATTCAAATAACCAGTGTTCGGCTCTGTGACTTGTATTTAAACATATCAAAATATCATAAACACAACAGTTTTATGGGTTACAACTCTTTCTCCCTCTGTGGGGAGCATATTTATAGTGTTTGGGCCGCCGAGACCAACCTCAAAACGAGGCTGAAATTAGTTACAAAACTAGTAACAAACTCATAACAAACCATATCGTGTCATTTTCTCCACTGGTAGCATAAAACAAAAAGTGACGGAGGAAACAATATTGTTGGACCCCAAGAGTCCCTATGTCTTCAAAATCCAGGCTCACCTGATTACTTTACACCTGTATCTTTGATTCTAGTCATGGCTTAGGCATATTGTCATTGGTGTAGTTTGTATTTAGTTTTACCATAATTCTCAATCACCTTCTACACGTTAACCATTGGCACCTCTAGCTTTGTCATTTCTTCTGCCAATATGCCAAGTTCTAGGTTCTCCGGATAGGAAGGCACTGGTAATTTTGTGCACATGATTCTGAAGTTGAACAGTAATTCAAATTCACCATATAATTTTTTGACCACAGTTTTACCTGAAAGAGAATACTGAGCCATGTATTCAAATTTCATGTGTTCTTATCTGCAATCAACCAATCTATCATGATACTCTTTCTGGGACATCATTGGTCATTTCTCTTCCCAACAGAAGGGGAGCCCTCTCTTGACCAGAGGATCGAAAAATGAAGCATATTCATCAACCTTCTTATGCATGAAGTTCCACTTTGATTCGACCATCTTCAAGTGACGGTGTTTATGTACCACCCTGCTGGCCCATGTAATGACCACAATTCTATCCTTGATGTTTCCCCATTTGATGTCCTCTTCAGTTAAATCGTTCAGAAGGTTGATCGCGCCTTCAGCTTTGCCTAGGGGTCTCTTGTTCAGGTCCAGTTTTGTCATATGAATATGCTTTTTATTCGCCAATATGGTATTTTCCTTATCATGGATTAAATCCAAGTATGGTCATAGCTTGATTGCTTCTACTATTATCATGTCCCATATGAGGCGCTTTTCCCATTGTAGGGATGCTTGGCGCGAACAAGTTTTGTTAATTTTGTTTTTAATCCTCCAATTCTTTGCAACGCTCTTCCAACTTCTTTCTTATTCCTTCTTTGACCTCAACCATATCCATTAGGTCCTTATTCTGTTTTCTTAGACCAGTGATCTCTAGAGCTTTGATGATTACTTGGGACATGGCTTGGGAGAGGGAGTTTGCAGCAGATATCTCAGACGATTGAATCATAGGCGTAGGCTGTTTCTGATCCCTTTTCTTCATCTCTTTTAACTCTCTTTCTAACTCAGCTTTCCTTGCTTCAAAAGATCCCTTTTCTTCGACCCAGAGCTCTACATATTTCTTCCAATTTTTTTCCTTCTCTTCATGTTTGAGGAATCTAGCCTTACAATTGATTAGATTGGTGCTTAAGGCTTACTTCTCTTTTTCAATTTCGGTCAATTCAACTGTTTGTATAAGCCAGTAGTTGGGATTCCTAGCTTCTTCTTTAATAGTTGGATTGTACCTTCCTTGTCCTTCAGTAACTTTTGTGTGGTTGTACCTTTGTCTCTCAGGTTGCCTGCTACCGATATATCTACCTAGAGCTTCTTGATCTAATATTGGTGAGCCTTGTTTTCCACCTTCTCCTTTCGGAGGAGTTCTTCAACTATTTTCTTACCAGCTATTATTTTGGATATCTGCAAGGTAGCTTGGAGAAGATCACTGTAAAGGAAGTCGCTTATCCCTTGGTGTAAGTGAATCATGTCACTTTGGGGGACCCGTTTTGGATCTACCTTTGGATCAGATACTTTATCTCCTGTAATCACGGCCAAATTCAATGTCCCCCTATTTTGGTCCCTCACGGTCGCTAAGGAGTTACTCTAGCTCGACAATTTTTCCACTTCATCACATAACTTCAATCTTTCTTCGGAATTTTTTCCACCAGTTTCTCTATACCTCTCCAACAGTTCAGCTTTATACTTATATTTATCTACTACCTCCTTAGGGACACTCCTGAACGTATATTCCTGAATTTCAAAAGTTGGGCCTTTTACTTTTACATTTTTCTTTCTCCCCTTAGCCTTTGCGATCAGCATGAGTTTACTTGGTTCTTCATTTTTTTGCTTCTTTGATGTTCTCGTCATGTCCCCTTCATCCATATCCATAGCTTCTGGGTATTCTCTGTTATTTCTCTTTTCAAACATGCTTTCCACAGGGGTGATTTGTGTGGCCGAAGCCACCACATTGGAGAGGTTTTATTGGGGGAGTTACCTGTTAGTGCAGAAGAGGGCGAATTCTCTGTCGTTTCTTCATCATAGTTAGCTTCTCTAGGGTACTTCATCCAATTATCCTTCTCTACCAACCCTTCCATTTCAACATGTTTGAAAGGCTTATTTCTATTGGCTTTCCTTCCTATTTGAGATGATTTGGTGAGGGTCATAGTTGATCACGACCTCCATTACAAACACTTTATCTCTAAGAAACTTTTCAATAATGGGCAAAGTTGATTTGATTTTAATGGTAAAGGGGCCAACTACCCATGAAAACTTAATATCCGTGAGCTTTCTAAAACTTATGAAATGTTCATCTTCAGCTATGAGCCTTTTCTTGATCAGTTCCAGCGCAAACATTCTGAGTGTCAGAAATGCCGGTAGAACATACGGTTGGTGAGTAAACCCGTAAACCCTTATCATAGTATTTTCTTTGGAGAGGAACCAGTCCCCTACTCTCCTTTTAGGAGATAACTACAACAATCTCTTCAACGCTGGTAGGACCCTTGGCATCCTCTATTGAAAAAGGACTTCATATACCGGTGCCATGACGACATTCATGAACTTTCAATAATCTTTGTGCATGTCTTCTGTTAGAACCATCTCCAGGAGTTGTAGATTGTCATCATTGAAGCTCAAAAATATCTTTATAAGGAGAGGTTGAAACCTGAAGGTTCCCGACAGATGAAAATTAATCAACTGGGATTTGATACTTCTGGCCAAGAATTGATCAAATTGCAGACATGCGGATTGTGAAAAATGACTCAATGTTTCTAACACTACTTGGCCTGAAGTGAGGATGAATATTAGACTCAATAAAGGTTCAGTGACAAATTGGTTCGAGTCCATACCTAAGAATTGGCTTGCTAGGGTTCTCACAAATTACGTCTCTTCATTAAACATGTTGAAATCAATGGGGAATAGAGGATTTGATAACTAGATTTCTGGATTTAATGAGGTTTTGAGAAAATATTCATTTTGTTCAGCTGAAGACTCTTGAAAAAACTGGAGTATCTCTTCTTCATCGTACTCACTAGACATCTGGGTAAACTCAGAAGGGATTAGAAGAGTGTTTCGGATGGTAAGGGAATTTATGGGACACAGCATCCTATACCTAGACATGTCCATTATCACACCTTTAGACGGGGAATAGTTACTTACACACCCGTCTACGAATTTTGGGAAACCAGGGGTTTTCTCAACATAGAAGTAAAAGAAAAATGAACCGAACACCCCATGAGTGTCGATTCCCTGCAACTGAAGATTTTTCAATGTACTATGAGCGGCCTCTATACTAACATGTAGTATGATAGTGTCGAAAACCTCAGAGTCTTTATCTACTAGGTCTTCTTCATCTTCCTGAAATTCAATGCCTTGAGCTTCTAAATATTCTATTTCGGCCATGATAAAACAACTTAATAGAGTAAAGACATACCATGTTAGTTGAAAGTTTGATTCAGAAGTTTTATTCAAGGTGGCATGATATGCACTATATGAACCCTCTCTTTCCAATGTTGCAGAAGACTAACTGGTCTGGATCCACATGTCGACTTTTATACTATTTTATTCCCTTATCTGAACATGCATCTTTCTAGCCGGATAAAATGTAAGCCATGGATCTGGGATTTAAGATTATTTAGCTGTGCGATCTTGTCCGTTGGAATTTTTACTGTCATGTTTCATCTTTACAACCCCTTGTGTACTTTTGACTCGTGGGATTTAACCTCCTCCATCAATATTGAACTCTTTTACGATCCGGGCATCCAAGGTTGAGAGGTTTACCGAATTTCGCAACTTTCGATTGAGACTTATCCCATGCAAGTATGGCTAGAGGAATAGCTTCTTGCAATATATTTATATCTTCCTTGATCTCTACCATCGAATAGATATTCTCTTTAACATATTTCACGAGTTTTGAAGCGTTGTCCCCATCGATAGTTTTAGATCAGTGGAAATCCTTTTTGTCATTGATCTAAAACTCTCATGATCTCAGTCGTCAAAAGCTGCAAGAATTTAACTCATTTCTCCAATTTTAAACACACATTTTTGTGGTGCACTTACAACCCATCGAATGGCTCTTTGACGTTGATCTGCTTCATCTCTTTCTCATGACCATTGAAAGGTGCTTCATTCTTCGTCATTCTCCTGACTTGGATCTTCTCTTTCCTCTTGCATGGACAACATGAGGGGGAACATATATGACTCAGGACTTTGGGCCTCCCTTCATTTGATGGAGCGTGGTTGGAGCAGGTCACTCTATTCTCATCAACTCTTGGGCTCCTTCCTTAGAGCCTTTCCTTTCTTTCAGAAGCCTATCATATCCCCTCGAGGTTTCTTGTAGTGAAAATTTTGTAGGCCTTGTTTCTTCCCCTAAGGGTCTGAAACTCTTACATCTACTTAGCACAAATCAGGTGCTAACAAGTGGCTCCATCTATGTATTCTATCCTCCCCGTGAGGTAGAAAAGAACTAGGTGTCGAATCCATTGGGCGGGTATCCTTACTCCAGACTTCAAAACATCTGTTAGTGTTGTTGTGCATGTAAACAAGATCAAAGAAAAAGACACATGGTCTCCCTCCTATATCTTAGGTCCTTCTCTTCGAGCTTCAAATATTCTATGGGGTTACCTATTTATTTATTGAAAACTGGGAAGTATATACAACAATGGTACAAGTGTTTACCTCTCCTTCTTATTTCAAGTAGTGTTTGAGAAACCACAAATTCAATGGACCTCCCTCTAGCAGGGATCCGTATTGATATTGTAGAATGAAATAATTTTCTCCTCTATGTGCCACAACAATGTAAGGACCTACCCACATGTGGTCAAATTTCCCATGTTTCCCTTTATCTTACTGGGGTGCGTCCCACTTTAGGACTAGGTCATCAATCAAGAATTTTTCTTTTTTAAGCTTCATGTCAAAGGTATTCTTTCATTTTCTCTTGATGTATCTACACGGTATTGTAGGCTTTGTCTCTCAACTCATTCAACTCAATGATTTGGTTATCCTTCTCTATATATGATCTAGTTCATTTTGTTGTTCCTGCAACAACCTCATCACTGGAACTCCTAAAGATGTTGGGAAGACCACCTCATATCCATATAGTAGCTGGAAGGGGGACATTCCAATCACCCTTTTGGTGCTGATCCTGTCATCCCATAAGGCATACTTCAACTTTGTGTGCCAATCGCTCTTGTTGTATTCTAATAATTTGTTAATAATCCTCACCAATATTTTGTTTGAAGACTTTGCCAACCCATTTCCATGGGGGTAATAGGAGGTAGAGTGGTTGAGACTGATGTGGTATTTATGGCATAATTTGATCATCTTCTTAGACTTAAAAGTCGTTGCATTATTTGTTACTATTATACTGGGTCACCAAAACCGTGCTAAGATGTTCTCCTCCAGAAAATTCATGATCACTTCATCGGTAGCCCTTTTGGTGGGTATTGTCTTGATCCATTTGATAAAGTAATCTGTAGCTGTTATAATCCATCTGTTTTGCCTAGAGGAGTTTTGGATTTATTTCCCCAATGAAGTATAGACTCCACTGCTAAAATGGTGCTTCCATAGATATCGGGTTAAGAGGGAGTGGGACAAGTTTCCTCTTACCCTCAAAAACTTGGCAAGGGTGGCACTTGATGATCTCTTTGTACACATCAGAGAAAAATGAGGGCCAATAGAAACCAGCACTTAGAATCTTGTTCATTATAAGCTTCCAATAATGGTTTCCCCCACAGTCTCCCTTATGAAACTATTCTATGGTCTGTCGGGCTTCGTCTTCCCGAAGGTAATTCAAGAGGATACCCTTTGGATCCTTCCAATATAGATACTCATTCAAAATACAAAATTTTGTTGATTTTAATTTTATTGACCTTTCTCTCGTCTTGCTCAACCCTGTAGGGACTTGTACATTTCACAACACATATACGATGTTAGAATACCAAAGGGACGTAGAGAAGCTTAGCATTACCTGTATTTCAGCGTCCAGTTGAAGTGAGTGGCTAGTTAGAAAGTTCAGCTGCAAGGAATCACAATTGGAGTTCGTCATCATTTTGGCTAGCCCCTAACCCTTAACTAATTTTGTGGGCTTGATTTCAATATCATATTACAGTAACACCGCAATCCATTTCACTCTCCTCGGTTCTAGGTCTGGCTACGTGAGGATGCCTTTCACTGTACTGATGGGT
Source organism: Pseudotsuga menziesii (assembly GCA_001517045.1). NCBI lineage: Eukaryota > Viridiplantae > Streptophyta > Pinopsida > Pinales > Pinaceae > Pseudotsuga > Pseudotsuga menziesii. The sequence continues at coordinate 425,526 of LPNX010430860.1, forward strand.
ACATAAGCAATGATGTGGGAGTTGAGGATGTAGAATCCGAAATCCTTTAGTGACTTTATCAAGTCATACGCCTCTTTTTCCATTATGTCATACTTCAATTCCCTATCCCTCAGTACTTTGTTAAAAAATGCTATAGGTTGTTTAGCGTTTTGGTCATTCTTTTGCAACAGCGCCCGAGCAACATTGTTGTCATATGCATAAGAGAATATAAAAAAATATTTGCTAAAATTTGGACTTACTAGGACCGGGGCTTTGGTGACGGGCATTTTTATATCCCTAAAAGTTTTCCTTGCATTCGGTGTCCATTTAATCTCATGGACCTTCTTCAGCATGTTGGTAATATGCATCAGTATTTTTGCAAAGCTAGGGATGAACCTTCTTAGAAAATTTACCTGTCCAATGAAAGATTGTACTTCCTTTTTGCTTCTCAACTCTTCGACCTTATGGATGGATTTGATTCTTTCCAGGTCTATATTTATACCATCCTTTGAGATGATGTCATAGAAAATTTATTTATTCTAACCCGAAATTAGATTTGCGAGGGTTCAAAAACTTCTCCAAATGCCTTATGTGTTCCTTATCAGACCTGGAGTATACAATAATGTCATCCATACAGACCACCACAAATTTGTCTTTTTCTTCTACAAAAGCTATATCCATGGCACGCTGAAACGTGGTCCCGACGTTCATGAGACCCAAAGGCATCTTGGCATACATAAAAGTACCCCACGGCATAGTGAAAGCAGTTTTCTCCTGATCCTCAGACAAACACTTTCACTTGGTTGTACCCTGAGAAACCATCCATGGTGGAAATCCTCTCAAATCCTGCAACTGTCTATAAAATGTGTTCCATATTGGGAGAAGGATAGTTGTATTTTATAGAAACGTTGTTGACATTTCTGAAGTCTATGCATATTTGAATCTTGCAGTTCTTCTTTCTAACTGGCACCACATTTGTGACCCACTTGGAAAAACTTAGTGTCATAATGATTAGTGTCATAATGATTTCTTTCTTTTGTGATAGGAAGCAGTTTTGGGTGGTCCCTCCTTAACTTCTATTTAAAATTTTTTTCGTCTGGATTTATGGCAATGGTATGATATATGATGGAGGTGTTGTATTCTTTAAGATCTTCATAGATCCATGCAAAGACATCAGTATATTTCTTCATCATATTGACGTAGTGTTATTTCACCTTGGCAGGTAGCCTCTTTGATAGTTTTATGATCTTTAGGTTATCCTCGGTCCCTAAGTTCTTATCCTCAATAGCATCATCCATGGGATTCATATTTGGGTCCTTAGCCACATCATTTGGGTCAAACAACTTCTCAAGAGGGATCAGGCCTCCACGAATATGACTACCCTTTAGTTGCACTATGTCATTCCCTCCCATAGAATCCTTGTACTGTCCACTTTCATCAACCCCTTCTTCACCAACTTTAGTATCCTGAAGATTCTCAAGGCTACAGTTTTCATTATGTATCTGGGTATTGGAAAACTCATCTGATAGCTATAGAAATATCTTGATCTTCTCATCATATTTGAACACCTTCTAGTGTTTGGAGTTGTCAGGTATAGAGGTTCTATTCCTAATGTCTACCTTATGCTCTCCTTGTATGGTTCCAGGGGTTCTGCATCTTCCAGCAGCGGTGGCTAAAGAATATGCAACCACATTCTAACCTCTAGGAACTACCCTGATTGTGTGCTCAGCAAAATAATTGCCAAATATGTCCCATACTTCATTTATATAGGCTCTCATTCTAGGATTCTTGGTCTGATATATGTCATATATCTGATTTATGACCATTTAAAATTCTCCTCTGATCTATATCCTTTTTCCCCCTCTCTCCTTTAAAGCATGCAACCCCAACAATAGAGATTCGTACTCTTCCACATTGTTAGTACATTCAAAATTTAACTGGCAAGAGAGGCTTTCAGAGTCTTAGATGGGAGAAATGATATACACACCTACGTCGGCTCTGATTTTAGCGACTGAGCCATCAAAATACAAGGTCCAAAGACCTTCCTCCTTTTCTTTTGCCTCTAAAGCACTACGCCCTTTGACATATTTGTCTTCCTCTTCTTCGATGGACGCTAAGAGTTCGAGGCCGCATAGAGAAACATCATAGAAGAAAATATACGACCCCATATCAGTGTCAACAGTGTATATACTGTGATTATATAGCTTGTCTTGGCTACTGACCATGTATGGAGATCTTTTCTCGATGTACAGTCTTTTACTCCTTTCGATCATAGGAATAATGGCATAAGACATGTCCATTTGTAATCTCCCTTTTAACTTGGATGTCCAGGATCTGGACAGTAGTATGCTGAAATTGGGGGGAATGTATGCCACGACCATGTCCATCACCACAGTTTTGGAGGTTATTTATATTAGAGTCGCTACCATATCCTTGATCAACCCGAGACATTTTACCTTTCTGGAATCAAAAGAGTATAAATCTTTGTAAGGTCTAGTGACTTATAACCCTAGACTCTCTACTACTCCTTTGGGCATCAAATTATGGGATGTTCCAGAATCCAACATAGCATTATGCATGACCATATCGTGCACATTCAAGCTTAGGTAGAAAGGGGGAACCTCCTCCTCATCTCCATTTTTGAGTCTAGACCCAAAACTGATATTAAGAGCATCATCATTCACTTCTAATATGTCAGGTTGAAACTCTCCTTGACTCCTAACCATCCCAGTTATCTTATCTCTGTATTCTCTGTTTCTCAACAGTTCATTAAAGGGAATGGATATTCTTACCTTCACAAGATCTGTCTACAAGTTGAAGTTGGGGGTAGCTTTTTCTACCTCTATAAGCGCTGGTGGCCTAACTTCTTTTGTCCTTTCACCCTTGTTTGTAGTTTTTTGGCATGGAACTTGTTCCTTTGGTTTTTCTTTATTTTTATCATCATTTTGAAAACTGCTAGAAGGGTGATTTGGATTGAGATTCCCTTTATTGAAAATGACGTGTCTACTTCTCAACTGACTTTTCTTATGAAACTCATCTACAACGTGCATATATCGTCTCTGGTACTATTCTGACTCTTCTTTGAAACCCTTCAATTCTTCTTCTTGAGCATACAAGCTATGCTCTACTTATATGAGGTATATATTGTAGTCTAGATCTCTGAAATGATGGATCAGGTCTTCAATGAGTTCCTCTTCACTTTTTCCATCAACATAATTTTCGGGAAAAGGTGGCTATATTTATTTTTCATTTGGGTTTCGGGGATTTCTGGCACCCCTTTGTCTAATCTATGGAGGTTGAGGAGGGTTGGGTCTCCTGAAATTTGGGTTCCTAATTTGGGGCTCATTTTGTTCCCTGTTCAAGGATCCATTATCCACAGCCATTGTATCCATCATATTTTCTCTCATCTTCAACATCATTTCAAACTTCACGTCATTAGTGGAAGAACTTGAGGTAGAAGGCCCATCTTTTCTAACTTTCCTAGTCTCCATAGTTTGCCTGATTTTCTCACTCGCGATCATGTTGGAATCCACCTCTAAGGCATCTTGAAACATTGCAGGAAGATTTGCAGACTTCCTTTCCCTTAAAAGAAAAGAGAAATCACTGTCAAAGGCATCGGCGTAGTGTGGCTTTGCAACACCCACTAGCGGTTTGATGTCAGCAGGGATAGAATTGTACGTTCTCATAAACCTACCAGAAAATTCATGTACAGAATAGAAACCACCCTTCTTTAGGTTATTGTATTTAGATGGGACCTGTAGGGGGATTCTCTTATCATCCCACCTTTCCAAGAACGCGTCCTGGAAAGCATCAAATGTATGAATGGACCCAACAGGAAAATATTTGAACCATTTCTTCGCCTCCCCCGAGAGTCTCAACACAAACAACCTCATTTTCACATCATCGTCATCCACTAGGTCCAAGTCCAAAAATTCTTTGAACTTATCGACGTGCTATATGACTGTAAAATTTCCTTCCCCATCATAGAATGGGACTCTCTGGGCATAACCTTGAGGGAGGTCATGTAGCATGATAGGCATATCTAGTGGGGTGAACCTGTCGGCCATTGGTCTAGGTGGGTTCGGGACTATGGGAGGAACTTGGAAGATAGGGTTATCTTGCACCATTGGGGGAGTACAGGGTCAAAATTTTTGGAAAGCAGGGCTTCTAGACCTATGAAGGTTCTATCGGAGAGATTCTAGAAGATATGCTTCAACCTATCAGGGTTCACCTTGGTGTTATTCAGATCTGACCCTGATTTAGACTTTCCCAAGGATATTTTAAATTAAGCTTCCTACACAGAATCCTCTACAATATGAAATTCTTGAGTAGAGGAAATTTCAAAATGAGGAATAACTAACTGGTCCTTTCCCTTATTCCTAAATAGTCTATTAGGGTTATCCACACTTTGCAGGATTTCAGTGTCGGGATTACCTCAAGTATGCGGTCATCGTGAATCTAGGATGTATTCTGTAGATAGCTTGGAACCAATGTGGAGTCTCCAGGGTAAATACACAACCTTATTTACCTGTAAGGGTTTTTGTTTTCCTGTAAAAACCTGTTCGTGCTTGAATCTTTGTTGTTCTCCCCATGGATGATCTTCAATTTTGTCCTTTGCAATGACGCAAGTTTGTTAGCACTCAGAATCGCACCCAAGGTTGCGGGAAGGTGGACCCTAAGGTAACAATAGAACCACTTTAGGAAAGGGAGTTGGATTCTCCAATTCCAGAGAGGGATCTCTCACAAATGTATAACAAGGCCAAACATATTGTCACAGAATGAATATCAAATATCAAGGTTGAAACAAGGTAAAAATGTATCAGGCTATGGAGTCACAAATACCAAGAAAACAAAGTGTTCTGCATAGGAAATGCTTGCAAGAGCAATGTAATACTTCGATCACGGTCGGTATGTTTTGGGTCTGGTGAAAATGAAGAACGATGGAAGTCCATCAATGTAGAGCACCACGAGGATGAATTCTACATCGAATTTGGAATAAATGTTTGGTCTATGTCTGAGACAACGGCCGAAGCATATGAGTATGAATTTTGAACCATTATACACTAAGTCTGAAACATGAAGAAAAATAATGTAAAGAAATAACAAGAAGCACATGCACATTAAGAAAGGAAAATCACAGACTACAATTGAGAAATACACGAGAATTCTTGCATTCAATAACCAGTGTTTGGCTCTGTGACTTGTATTTAAACAGATCAAAATATCATAAACACAATAGTTTTATGGGTTCCAACCCTTTCTCCCTCTGTGGGGAGCATATTTATAGTGTTTGGGCCCCTAAGACCAACCTCGAAACGGGGATGAAATTAGTTACAAAACTAGTAACAAAATCATAAAATTTTGTATCGTGGCATTTTTTCCATGGGAAGCATAAAATGGAAAGTGATGGAGGTAGCACTCCTGCTGGACCCCAAGAGGCACTACATCTTCAAAATCCAGTCTCACCTAATTACTTTACACCTGTATCTTTGGTTCTAATCACGTCTTAGTCATATCGTCATTGGTGTAGTTTGTATTTAGTTTTGTCATAATTCTTAATCACCTTCCATTGGTTAACCATTGACACCTCTAGCTTTGTCATTTCTTTCACCAATATGCCAAATTCTAGGTTTCTTGAATAGGAAGGAATTAGTAATTTTGTGCACATAATTCTGAAGTCGAACAGTATTTCAAATTCACCAAATAATTTTTCGACCATAGTTTTACTGGAAAGCGACTATTGAGCCATGTCTTCAAATTTCCTATGTTCTTGTCTACAATCGATCAATCTGTCATCATACTCTTTATGGGACAGCATTGGTCCTTTCTCTTCCCAAAATAAGGGGAGACCTCTCTTGACCAAAGGATAAAAAAACGAAGCAAATTCATCAACCTGCTTGTGCATGAAGTTCCACTTTGCTTCGAACATCTTCAAGTGATGGTGTTTGTGTACCACCCTCCTGGCCCATGTAATGACCACAATTCTATCCTAGATGTTTCCCCATATGATGTCCTCTTTAGATAAACTATTTAGAAAGTTGATCATGCCTTTATCTGTGTCCAGGGGTCTCTTTCTCAGGTACAGTTTTGTCGTCTGAATATGCTTTTTGGCCGCCTGTATGGCATTTTCCTTATCATGGATAAAATCCAAGTATGGCTGTAGCTTGGTTTCTTCTGCTATTATCATGTCTCGTATGCTGTGCTTTTCCCCTTGTAGGGCTGCTTGGCTCAAAGCAAGTCTTGTTAATTTGTTGTTTTTATCCTCCAATTCTTTACAACACGCTTCCAGCTTCTTTCTTATTCCTTCTTTGACCTCAGCCATATCCATTAGGTACTTATACTATTTTCTTAGACCTATGATCTTTAGAGCTTTGATGCTAACTTGGCACATGGCTTGGGAGAGAGATTTTGCACCAGATATCTCAGACAATTGAACCATAGGCGCAAGCTATTTCTGATCCCTTTCCTTCATCTATTTTAACTCTCTCTCTAACTCATCTTGCCTTGCTTAAAAAGCTCCCTTTTCTTCGACCCATAGCTCTGCATCTTTCTTCCACTATTTTTCTGTCTCTTGATGTTTGAGCAATCTAGCCTTACAATTAATTAGATCGGTGTTTAAGGATTCCTTCTCTTTTTAAATTTTAGTTAATTCAACAGTTTGTATAAGACGGATAGCTGGGATATCTAACTTATTCTTTAACATTTGGACTATACCTTCCTTGTCCTTCAGTAAATTTTTTGTGGTTGTACCTTTGTCTCTTGGGTTGTCTACTGCTAATATATCTACCTGGAGATTCTTTATCTGAGCTTGGTGAGACTTGTTTTCCAATGGCTCCTTTCGGAGCAATTCTTCAACTCTTTTCTTACTAGATGTTAGTTTGGATATATGCAAGGTGTCTTGGAGCATATCATTGTAAAGGTAGTCACTTATCCCTTGGTGTAAGTGAATCATGTCACTTTTTGGGACCCTTTAGCTCAACTAATTTATATCCTGTAATCATGGCCAAATTCAACGTACCCCTGTTTTGGTCCCTAATAGTCACTAAGGAGGTACTCTGGCCCAACAATTTTTCCATTTCATCGCATAACTTCAATCTTTCTTTGGAATATTTTCCACCATCTTATTTGTACCTCTCCAGGAGTTTGTATTTAGACTTGTATTTATCTACTGCCTCCTTAGGGACACTATTGAACATATATTCCAGAATTTCAAAATTTGGGCCTTTGACTGTCACAGTTTTCTTTCTCCCCTTAGCCTTTGCGCTCAGCACGAGTTTACTTGGTTCTTCATTTTTATGCTTCTTGGATGTTCTAGCCGTGTCCCCTTCATCCACATCCATGGCTTCTAGGTGTTCTCTCTTATTTCCCTTTTCAAACAGGATTTCCAAAGGGGTGATTTGTGTGGCCGCAGCCACCACACTGGAGAGATTTTGTTGGGGGTAGTTACATGCTAGTGCAAAGGAGGTCGAATTCTCTGGAATATCTTCATCATAGTCAAATTATCTAGGGTACTTCATCCATATAGACTTCTCTACCAACCATGCCACTTCAACATGTTCGAAAGGCTTATTTCTATTGGCCTACTAGCTATTTGAGATGATGTGGTGAGGGTCATAGTTGATCGCAGCCTCCATTGCAAACCCTTTCTCTCTAAGCAAATTTTCAATCATGGGCAGAGCTAATCTGTTTTTAATTGTAAAGGGACCAACTTACCATTGAAACTTAATATCCATGAGCATTATGAAACTTATGAAATGTTCATCTTCAGCTGTGAGCCTTTTCCTGATCAGTTCCAACGCAAACATTCTCAGTGTTAGAAACTCCGATAGAACATATAGTTGGTGAGTAAAACCACAAACCTTGATCACAGTATTGTCTTCGGAGAGGAACCAATCCCCTACTCTCCTTTCAGGGGATAACTGCAACAACCTCTTCATCTCTGGAAGGACCCTTGGACACCTATTTTGAAAAAGGACTTCATATACTGGTTCCATGAGGACATTCATGAACTTGCAATAATCTTTGTACATGTCCTCTACTATAACCATCTCCGAAAGCTGCATATTTTAATCATTGAAGCTCAAAAACATCTTCATAAGGAGAGATTGAAACCTGAAGGTTGTCGAATGACGAAAATTGCTCAACTAGGAATTGATACTTCTGGCCAAGAATTAATCAAATTGAAGACATGCAGATGGTGAAAATTGACTCAATGTTTTCGACGCTACTTGGCCTGAACTGAGGGTGAATATTAGACTCAATAAAGGTTCAGTGACAAATTGATTTGAATCCATACCTAATAATTGGCTTGCTAGGGTTACCACATACTGCATCTCTTCGTTAAACATGTTGAAATCAATGGGTAATAGTGGATTTGAGAACTGGATTTCCGGCTTTAAACAGGTTTTGAGAAAATCCTCCTTTTGTTCGGGTGAAGACTCTCAAAAAAACCATAGTATCTCTTCTTCATTATACTCACTAGACATCTGGGTAAACTCAAAAGGGATTTGCAGAGTGTTTCGGATGGTAAGGGAATTTATGGGACACGACATCCTAGACCTAGACACATCCATTATCACACCTTCAAGCAGGGAATAGTTACTTATGCAACAGTCTATGAATTCTGGGCAACCAAGGGTTTTTTCAATACAGAAGTAAAAGAAAAGGAACCAAACACCCCATGAGTGTTGATTCCCTACAATTGAATATTTTTTAGTTTACTCTAAGTGGCCTCTATACTATCATGTAGTATGATAGCGTCGAAAACCTCAGAGCCTTTATCTACTAGGGCTTCTTCAGCTTCCTGAAATTCGATCCCTCGAGCTTCTAAATCTTCTATTTCGGCCATAAGAAAACAACTTAATTGAGAAAAGGCGTACCAGGTTAGTTGATAGTTTGATTCAAAAGTTTGTTCAAGGTGGTGCGGTCTGCAAAGTATGAACCCTCGCTTTCCAATGTTGCAGAAGAATAACTCACCTGGATCCACATGCCGACTTTTATACTATTTTATTCCCTTATCTAACCATGCATCTTTCCAGCCAGATAAAATGTCAACCGTGGATCTAGGATTTAAGAGTCTTCGGTCATGTGATCTTGGTCATTGGAATTTGTACTGTCATGTTTCCTATTTACACCCCCTTGTGTACTTCTGACTCATGGGATTTAACTCCTCCGTCGATCTTGAACACTTTTACCATCCCACCATCCAAAGTGGAGAGGTTTACCGAATTTCACAACTTTCAACTGAGATTTCTCCCATGCAAGTACGGCCAGTGCAATAGCTTATTTCCATATATTTATATCCACCTTTGTCTCTATAATCAGATAGATCTTCTCTTTAACATATTTCACGAGATTTGAAGTGTTGTCCCCACTGAGCATTTTAGATCAGCAGGAATCCTTTCCACCATTGATCTAAACCTATCATGATCTCAGTCGTCAAAAGCTGTCGACGTTTAACTCATTTCGCCAATTTGAAATGCGCCTTTTCATGGTGCACTTACAACTCGTGGAATGGCTCTCTGCCATTGATCTGCTTCATCTCTTTCTCATGACAGTTGAAAGGCGCTTCATTCTTCGTCATTCTCCTAACTAGGATCTTCTCTTTCCTCTTATATGGCCAACAGGAGTGGGCATGTATATGACTTGGGACTTTCGGCCTCCCTTCATTTGACGGACCATGGCCAGAGAGGGTCACTCTGTTCTTATCAACTCTCGGGCTCCTTCCTTAGAGCCGTTCCTTTCTTTTGGAAGCCCATCATAGGCCCCCGAGGTTTCTTTTCGTGAAAATCTTGTAGGCCTTGTTTCTTCCCTTAAGGGTATAAAACCTGTCCATCTTCTTAGCACAAATCAAGTGCTAACACATTCTTCCCGCAATTGAAGACTCAACCTCTCCGATCCACATCAATCTAGGATACCAGTACACCTACCACCCTCATACCTACCGAGTGGTTCATTCCATACTTTATGCAACATCCCTTATCTTCACATAAGAGGGATACATTGTTCTTTTAACAACTGAGGAAATATGAACCTGCATATGGACAAGTTGCATAGGGACCAAAAACTATTGTTAAGTTTCGAGTACCACCAAACATGTTCCCCGCAATTAATTCAAAAAAAAAGGTACAACACATTAAGCACAACTATATTGCAAACGATGGATCTAATACCAGTTTTCAGGATTTAAAAGAGCATACACATAACTAATAATCAAAGAATAGTTCTTAGGATTTAAACAAGCTTTAATAATGGTAAAATGCAAGAAAATAATAAGCACCAGTAACCATTAAATATAAACACAATGTTTACATGGGAAGCCCAAAACCGGGAAAAGCCACCATAATAGATCTATTATCACCTTCAACCTAACCTGGCCAAGCTGAGCCAAGTGAGATAGCCACCACTCACCTCCATACAACTCTACAATGGAGCCTCCTCGAGCCTTATAAAGGCGTATTTACATGCAATACCATGGGACAATACCATGGGCCACCAAATACCACGGTCCCAAAAACATGTACTAGACCTAAACCACCTTTGACTCATTCTCAAGTCAAGGTTAACCCTAACATGATTTTTAAAAGATATTATATATTAATATTTTTTATTAAGATTAATATTAACACAAAAAACATATATATTAATATTAATCTTGATATTAGCATTAATATTAATATTAAAAACATATTAATACTTATACTAATATTAATATTATTAATATTACTTTTATCATATTATTATTATTATTATTAAAATATATTAAGAACACATTATATTAATATTAGTTTTTTACAATCATTGGTTTGAATGCATTAAATCAATTATTTTTCTTATTTAATCCAAGACTCGACTCAACCACAATATGTTGAAGGAGGAGAAATATTTTTTCTTGAAATAGGGTTCGTTGGCGCTTTCAAATGTAGGGATATATCCAAAAGGAGAATTTTCAAGTTTTTGAGCTTATACGAAATGACAATCATGGCATATGGTTGTGGCTTGTAAATTAATGGATGACAAGAAATTAACAAATTTTTGGCAATCATCACTCAAAATACATACACTTGCCGAAACTTTGAAATATTGTTGAACGATTCAAATGGTGATGATTTTGTTCAAATGAAACATGGACATGACCACCATGACGATCCAAACTCAATGGTATACAATCCTAACATGATGATTCTTATAACAAGGATCAACTAAATCCATGGAATGACTCAACATGACACATGATGAAACTTGAAAAGTGTGTTGAAGGGGGCATATAGAAGCAAAAATAGTGAAACAAGGCATGGACACGATGGTAGGTGTTGTGGGAGCTAGTAACATGTGACTCCATCGATTGGCATATATGCAGGCTACAAAATTATGGGTATGGGGATGTATGTCGATGGGTATAAATACGTTATTGGAAGCATCGCGATCAAATATTTGGTTTCTAATTGCTAGGACATTGTATAGGGGATAACAAACAACGTTGGCATCATTAAAGAGTCATAACCATATTTGATGATAATAATAAAGGATACGTTTTCAGATATTTGAAAACAATGCTCAATCCAATTGATGAAACATTAATGATGGAATAACCCACTGAATCCTTGAAGGGGTCAATAATTTGCTAAGTTTTAACACTGCATATGGATTTAGAGACCCTTTTCTAAGTGTCTCTGAATCCATCTACAGTGTTAGTACAAATTCATTATCAAAATTGAAATTTTCCATTGTCAAAGTGATGCAACTAGCAATGATCAAATAAATGACCAATTCATATTCTTAATGTTATTGTTATATGGTCATTTTTAGTTTAGTTACTTGTTATATGGTCATATATTTCATCTCGTCACCCAATTGGTCATTCCTCTGTTCATTTTTAGTTGGCTCATTCAATTTTGGTCATTTATACGCAGAAAAAACTGTGGTGACAAAATGTTTTGTTCATTTGGTCATTTATCTCTCATTTTCTACTAGTGGACATCCTACCCTAGTGTCATTCATGCCACTTGGAAATCCAATGACACCTGGAAGCCCAGTATACTCTGATTTATTGCAAAGAATGGGTTAATTTGGAATCCCCCCAGGTTATTTACCGATGTCATCTCAATAGACCACGTGGGGACAACAATCACCCACTCAAGGAAAGAAAGGAGGTAGGGGTAGGAAGAAGAAATGAAATACAAATTTATGTAAAATGTAATAGTTCAATGTTGTTGCTAGGGTTTTACCCCTAGCTTGTACGAATGAGCACCTACTAAGGAGAAGGGACTCCTTAGTAGCAGTTCAGTAAATGTAAATTAAAATGCTAAGACAGAAATACAAATTACTCTAAACATGTGCATGAAACAGAAAAACAAGATGTAAAGAATGGCTTGTGTATTAATGTTACCTCCAATGTGAAGGTTGGTGAAGCCCTTTGCAGAGATCCAAGAAGGTTGCTCCAAGCTCCAACTTGCTCCTTCTCTTTCTCCAATGGTGGAAATGGGCCAAAAGGGGCTCTCAAGGTAAAAATAGCTCAAGGGTGGGCTAGGGTTTCAAGAGCTACTTTGGGAGAGTAAGGGTGCTTATGATTGTGGATATGAAATAAGGGGTCTCCATCACCTATTTATAGTTTTTCAGCGGTGGAGTGTTGGCCCATGGTTTTGGAAACCATATGGTTTAGGGCAGTTGTATAGGGTTTTTTCCTCCTTTTCCTCATTATTTTATATTTTTTCTTCCCTTTTTAGGGGATTTTTGCTATTTTAGAGGAATTTTGGGTATTTTTGGAGGAAAAAAGGTGTTTTTAAGGGAAATATGGTAGAAAAATGGACAAATGAGCCATGTAGTGGGGTAGATGAGGTAGTGAACACTTTTTGGGTGTTAACAGATTGCCCCCTAATGTGCGAGGGCAGGAGCTCATCGTATGGCCGATGGACATCATAAGTCACATATGGTGTTCCTGGGGTGTAGAGAAGAGAAGAAACAAACGGAAGCCCGGAACAACGATCCCGAACCAACTGCAAGAACTAAAAGTACATAACCTCAATAATGGATGAGGAATCATCTAATCATATGGACGAGGCAGGCATTCCCATACTCGTATCAGGATATAACATAATAATAGCAATGGGGTCCAAAATATGGGGACCTGACATATACATGGCCTCAAATACTGAATGAGGAAGAATCTCAATATATGGACGAGGCGGGCATACCCATGCTCATATCAAGATACATAAACATAACTGTGAGGCCCAAAAAGAGGGACCTGTAGGATACATAAAAAACCACTGTGTATATCATAAGGGTCCAGAAGCATTAGAGAAAATTTGGGGTCTAAAATGGGCCTTATAAGAAAACGTGCCAAAATAAGTTTTTGTGAGTTGGAATTCAAGAACCAATAGAATTTCAATAAAATAAGTCAACCATAATGGTTGAATTGACATATTTGTCATTAAAAAAAACTACTTTTTGTGTTCGTATTTTCGACATATCTCCCTGTGTTTTTACTCAAATTTCGATCGAGAGAGCTCGTTGGATGCGGAATTTGATTCCGCATCTAATGAGTACCCACACTGCATACTTTTGACGGACCCCGTACCCCAAAAACAAGAAATACCTGAAAAAATGTGATGATGATGTCATCATCACATTTTTTCAGGTATTTCTTGTTTTTGGGGTAGAGGGGTCCATCAAAAGTATGCAGTGTGGGTACTCATTGGATGCGGAACCAAATTCCGCATCCAACGAGGTCTCCCAATCGAAATTTGAGTAAAAACACAGGGAGATATGTCGAAAATACGAACACAAAAAGTAGTTTTTTTCTTTCTTCCTCCAAAATTAATCAATATTATTTTATTATTTTAACTATTATTTTATTATTTTATTATTTTCCTTAGGAGGCCCATTTTAGACCCCAAAATTCCTCTAATGGGACACAAATCTGGGACATACTGCTGGGCCGATCATGTCTGAGCTGAAAAACTGATGCACTGGAATGACAACAGTGCTGCTGAATGTGGTACCAAAGGAACTGATGAGCTGCTGGATCAGAGTGACAAGGGTCATACTCGCAATGGTACACTGAACTAGAACTGTACTGGGTACTCAAGGAAGCATGGAACTGGAGGGCTTCCGAATACAATCGCTAACGCAGCCCGGACATCCACAGGAACATATAACTAGGCGTTCCAAAGTGACTCACCAATGTGCTAGAGTCGGGGGAAATACGGGGTATTCGACAAATAATGGAAGGGATATAAATCCTGCGCGATTCTCAATGATGCGATCAAGGTGCTGAAGTAGAGCATGTGAGAAACAACCATTCGGAGAGGCAGTGATGACTCCTCCCAAAATGGTCCGTAGGCACTCACCACAGATGGTGATGGGTCCAAGGCACAGGGGCCTCTGGGTCTATCCTCTGGAATAGAGGGGCTGTCGTTGACAGAGGGAGACCTGCAACTATAAAGGCAATGATGTTTCCTTGAGAGGAGCGCAAGGTGAAAAACCGAAATGTGATAGTACTGATGGCAGGATTGATAAACTGGGGGGAATAACTAGGCAAGTAGAGCGGGTGGACTCAAACTTCCTTTGTTTAGAGTATGATGGCGGGGATGATCGGGAAGCCTATGAAACTGACTGGTGGTAAGGGGATCATAGCTGTATTGGATCTGGGAGGGTGACTGGGCTGAGGGAGACTCAAGCTGTGGTAAAATGGCAGGAGACTGCAGAATACTCTGAACAAAGGCGACCTAATTGGGGGTGCTGCCGAGAGGATCGATCATAGCACCAAGAGGCACGGGGGAACTTCTTCATGGGTTAGGGAACTAAAAGAAGTGTGTATATAAAATGGTACTGTCGTGTGGATTTATACGAGCCCAGGACAATTCATGCTCATGGTTGCTTTCAATTTTAAGGAGTCTGAAAGCAATAAGAAGACTCAGAAGTAATGGAATGGTACGGTCGTGTGCATTTTACGAGCCCAGGATAGTTCATGCTCGTGGTTGATTTCAATTTTACAGAGTCTGAAAGCGATAAGAAGACTCCAGGGGGGTTGCTTTTTCATGTGTTAGTCTCCAAGGCCCGAAGAAGCATAAAAGGATGCAATGAAGAACTCTTCTAACCGGTGGGACTAGAGTATTCCTTTTTCATAATTAGTCTACCAGGTTCGGAAAAGGGTTAAACTTATACCAGATAGACGCTCTTTCAGGTACTTTAACGAACATGAAAGGAAGCAATATTGCTCGGCGATCTTTTCATTGTTTTAGGAGTCAGAAAAGAGCTTAACAGAAACTCCCTAAGTGCCTTTTTTGTATAGGACTTGTCCGGCCCAAAAAAGGGATAAAATTATACCGAACAAAAGGAATGGCCAGGCAAGGAGGAAGTGTTCAATCAAGGAACATTTATGATGACCAGGAACGAGGGTGAGGGGGAACACTGGTGGGCCTCCTTGCGGGGTGAATGAACGGTGGCAAAATAACGAAACATTGGCAGTATGACAGGAGTGGATGGCTCATGTAAAAAGTGTGGAACAATCTGATGGCGGTCGATGTGGCACGCAAATCGAGGCAGCAAGATGCCGGGACACAATGTTGAAATTGTACCAAGTGAGAGCGAGAAATGATCTCAAGCATCATCACGAGCTCAGAAAAATGAATCCGGCGATATAAAAGTGTGAAAAACGAAGAATGGCCGAAGTGGCACGCAAACTGAGGCGACTAGTGGTGTCTAAAAAATGGGCAAAAAATGACGAAGAAAAAATAATGCAACGAGGTGACCATCATGACAGTCTCATCGTGTTGATTCCAATGGTGGAAATGGTTCGGAAAATGGACTCCGTATGGGTTCAGAATGGCCAAAACAAGAAAAAAGTCAACGGACTATAAATAGTAAGTGGGCCCAACATGACAAGTGTCATTTGTACTATTTGACTTTGACTAGTGATCAGAGTGGACCAAATCATGAAAGCAATAGGTCATGGCCCGATGGAATGTGGCACCAGCATTTTTTAGGCCAAAAGGCATGACACGATAGGCAAAGGTGCCCCATGGGGTAGTAAAGGCAGTTTTGTACTGGTCTTCCTTTCGGATTTGGATCTGATTGTATCCGGAAAAACCGTCCATGAACGAGAGGATTTCATGCCCTGCACACGCATCGATGAGATGTTCAATAAATGGCATGGGGAAATTGTCTTTGGGACAGGCGCGGTTTAAATCTCGGAAGTCAGTGCATACTCTAATGGTGCCTTTTTTTTTGTTAACGGGAACAGGGTTTGAAACCCAGGTGGTATAGGTAATAGGATAAATGAATCCTGCCTTGCGAAGTTTCTCAATCTTTGCTTTGACAGCTGGGAGTTTTGAGGGATGAATGGGACGCTGTTTCTGATGAACGGGGGGTACATCAGGCCATGTGTCAATGTGGTGCTCTATAATGGTAGGGTCAAGACCGGGCATTTCGGTATAGGACCAGGCAAAGACATCACAGAATTCTCTGAAGAGTTTTTTGTATTCCTCAATCTCTTGCTCACTGCAAGAGGCTCCTAAAGTGATGAGTTCGGGGGTGCTTCCTGGGGCAGCGATATCAATATGGATGACAAGTGAGATGTTGGCCATGTTACCCTCCTCGAAGGCGTCAGGAGCAGGAATAGGGTCCTTGAACCAATTGACCTTGGGGGGAAGGAAGTCTTTGGATTCAACTGCAAATTGGGTAGCAGTGTTAGAGGAGGATTCATCTGGGAGGAAGTAGGAACGATGGTGCATGTCATCCCAGGGATACTCTGGGGCAGTGAGAGCCTCGAGGATTTCCTCATCAGTACGGAAAGTTTGTGTCGTCAAATCGGTTGACGAGGGAGTAGTGGTGGAAGAGATCATATAAATGGTATTATCCTCTCCGGAAGGGGAAGAGACCGGGGGGTGGATCTCCTCAATGGTGGGTGGTGCCGTCTCAAGATCCAGATTGTTCATCTCATAGAGAGCTGCTCTGTAATCGGGGAGATCGGGACAGTGATGTGAGTAATGCCTGTAAACACCGCATATGGCACAGGTGTGGTTAGTGCGCAGGGATTTGTCATGAGGCTTAGGGGTTGGATCAAGTTGGACAACCGGCATATCGAGTTCGTCGTCAAGCATTTGCATGTGTGCCTGTACTGCCGGTAATTGAGGACATTGGTGAGTCGCATGGCCCAACTCGTCGCACAGTGAGCATTTGGGAGGAGCACGAAACACAGGGGGTTTTTTTATTGTCTTGGGAGGTGGGACAGTAGAGTAAGGTTGGGGGCCTCTGCCCCCAATTGGTTTGGTAAGAGGACAGGGGGGTTTCGTGGAGGATGACGGGGTAGCGACATCGGGAGGTGGTTGACTAGTAGTGACAATGGGTTGCACCGGTTGTAGGACGACATCTGGTGTCGGCAGGGGAACGGGAGGCGAAAGATACCAAACGGGTAATCCTAAGGTTAACCCAGGGAGGCTAAGGGTAGCCATGACCGGGGCGCTAACCACTCCTGAGGGAGGGATGAGGAAAGGAATGGTATGGATGGGTGTAACACCAATGTGACTAGGTACCAAAGGGGGTTTAGGAAATAAGGGCGGTTGATGAGTAGGAGTTTGCGTGCTATGGGATAGGGTACATAGGTCAGAAACGTCAGTGGCAGGTGACGGGGGTGGAATAGATTGGAAGGTCGAGGTCATTGGCGCATCTGAGTAAACTCCGGGCCCCATAGAGGAAACAAGTGAGGTGGTGGGACCCGAAACAGGTTGTTCAACCATGGGGAGAACATTTTCAAGTGCTGCGGGGGCATTGGGATCATAGTAGGTGAGTTGGTCGACCTTGACCATGCGTCCCTCATGGGGGAACATCATGGTACGAAAAACAGAAGAAGAAACCGCCCGCATGGCATACATGTAGCTGCAGCCAAGTAAAAGGTTATAATCAAGTTGTGCATTAATAACCTCGATGTCGATGAGGACGGTTTTGCCAGCCAGCTGGATGGGGAGGTTAGTTAATAGGCCTTGTGGTTGAGCCGAATGGCCGTCGTAGGTGTGCAATGCAGTAGTGGACTGCTGGAGAGGGGGGGATCCCAATTTCTGCCAGATGAAGGTGGACATGACACATGTAGAGGCACCTTCATCAATAATGCATCGATGGATGACAAAATTCCGAATGGAAACAGAAACTTGGAATGCTAAAGTGGAAGGCATGCGGGGTTCGGATTGGTCCAAATCAAATGACATTAAATTCGAATCATTTGGATCGATAGCCCCAATGGCTGAGAGTAAAGTCTTGCGCTGTGAAGGGTAGTTTTTTAAGACTTCTAACGCAGACATGGCTGCGGGAGATTGGGATAAGTCATCGACAATGTTGTAGTTTGACGCAGCCCGCGCGTTGGGGTTATTGTTGATATGGCGAAGCGGGAAATGAGGTGCTTTGGGAGCGCCATCTAGTGGAGGTGGAGGTATACTTAACACCTGATCAGTGGGATGAGCGTTAGTGGGTTTATCGGCGGGAGGGGCTTCAGAGGTGGAGCCATATTGGTTCCACCGGGTCTGGAGGTTGACATCAGCGAAGGACATCATTAACAAGTGGTGGGTACCTAAGTCAAACATGGGTTGATCAGGAGCAGCGTAAGTGATTTGTTGTTGGGTTGGCGCGTTGGCTTGAGGGGGAGCCAACGGTTGAGTGTTCACTACGCCTTGGTTTGGTAAGGGGTTTTGCAGCACCAAAGGTGGCTGCTGAGGTTGTGGGGGGTTGGGTGGTGCTTGAGGAGCCGCATGCCCTTGGCGGTGGGCATCATCAACCCAAATTTTCCGAGCTCGCTCCAAGTGTGGGAAAGCATGTGTGTAGTGGCCATAGACCCCGCAAATAGAACAAGGATGGTTGGTTCGCAAATTGGGGTTTTTAGCCTGTTTGGGCGGGCGATCAGGGTTTTGGTTAGCAGGGGCCGCATTATTATTATCGGGGGGATTAGGGGGTTGACCAGCTTGGTCTGTAGGTTGGTTGTTTCCATGATTTCGGCCCCTGCCGCGGTTTTGTTGGCCCTGGTTGCGTTGGTTGTTCTGGTTTTGCTGTGGGTTTTGTTGGGCAGCAGGTGTATTCTGAGGTTGCGTAGGTGCTGGAGCAGGCTGCGGTGGATGATATGTAGGTGGAGGCTGCGCAGGTGTAGCAACTTGAGGGGGTTGCTCATAGGGCTGCAGAGCGGGTTGTGGGTTTTTCGCAGGGGCTGCCTGTGGCAGGTAATAAGCGGGTTGGGCTTGTGAAGGCGCAGGAGCTGGTGCAGCCTGCTGGTGGTAGTAGGGATGAGGTGCGACCGGGGGGGCGTAAGCGGGAGTCGCATGACCGAAACACTGAGGTGGACATGAGGGTCCATGGGAATGGTGGTGATGTGTCATGGGAGCATACGAGTTGGTTGCTCCAGACTGTGAGGTAGCCCCCGAAAGGTCACGGCCAGGGGTAGGACATGCTATGGAAAATGGTTGAGGATGCGAAGAGACACGGCCAATGATGCCGTCGACAGCATGGGATGCCCCTGACGCATCGTGCTGGTAGGAAACACCACGAGGGGCGTCAGGTATAATGGTATAGAGATAACCCGACTGGGCGTAAATGAGGTTGAATTGTTGGGCCTTAAGGATGGCCTCTTCTTCATACTGGGGTCTTTCAGATGCCACATCCTTAGCAATGATAGGAAGAAGGGATTTGAGGAACCAATCTAGGAAGATACGGTCATCTAATTTGATCTTGCATAAGCTACGGCGTCGACGCCACTCATGAATGTGGTCCGTGATGTGGGTAGCCGTGTTTTGTCTGCACGATAGGAGGATCTCAACGCCCACGTCATAGCGGACAGGTAACTGGAAGAACTGCAGGAAGGTTGAGGCAAGGGAAGCAAAGGTGGCATGGGTTCCATGGGGTTGCTTGATATACCACTTGGCTATAGAGCCAGTGAAGGTGTGCTGTAAGAGACGGAGGTGAATAGAGTCGTCCACTATGGAGTTGGAGGAACACCATAGATGGAAGGACATAATGTGGTTTTGTGGGTCCTCACCTGCCTTGCCCTCGAACTTAGGGATGTCAGAGGGAAGCTTGGTGGGAATGTGAGGCCACGCAGGGTCGTGTCGGATAGGGTCGTTGGTCAATCTGGCTAGGTCAGGCAGGTTGAGGCTAGCCATGAATGGCAAACTGGAGGAAGGATGTGACACAGTAGTGGGTTGGACCAAGTTGGGGAAATTCCCCCAAGTGGAGGGGTATTGTTAGGGAGTTTTCCCCCAAGTGGGGGAACTAAGGTGGTATGGGATAGTCCTGCACCACCATGGGTAGTGTGAGCCACTGATGGAGTGGGAATAGGTATTCCCACTGTAGGAATAGGTGCCGTGAGGGGAACGGTAGATGGGGGGCCCATGGAGGGCGTACCCAAAGCAAGTGTGGTAACTGGTGTAGTGGTGGATGTGCCACCAATGGTCCCGACCAAGACGAGAGTGGAAGTCACGCCAGCCATGGGGCTAGTAGGGGCAGTGTAAATGGGGTTCTTAGACTCTGGCTCAGAATCGGAGGTAAAATAAGGGGCGTCAATATCTGGTGACGGAGTCCTATCCCGCTGACGAGTGGATTAAAGTGACAAGGCTCGAGATCTATGATAAGTGGTATCAAGTGAAGATGATCTGTGTCGATGACGGGTGGTGTCAAGTGAATTGTGTTGTGGGGGTTCACCCCTGAGGTGCCAAGAATGTCTCGGGGACTCAATGGTGACAGATGGTGTCAAATCTCTGTGGGTTGAGGTGGGTAAAAAACAGCTAAAAAACCCTAATGCAACCGAGTGTGCAGAAGGAGAGCTCGAAAAATAGGGCACTCAGGCCAACAACCAACTCAAAACTCCCACTGTAACAGTTGTGCTAAAATAGGTGGAGTGTCAACAGAAATGGTCAGAATACCAACAAGCAGCAGGTTTCCTAAAAATAAAATAAAATAAAATTTAAAAAAAACGGTAGCTAGGGTTTTACCCCTAGCTTGTGCGAATGAGCACCCTACTAAGGAGAAGGGACTCCTTAGTAGCAGTTCAGTAAATGTAAATTAAAATGCTAAGACAGAAATACAAATTACTCTAAACATGTGCATGAAACAGAAAAACAAGATGTAAAGAATGGCTTGTGTATTAATGTTACCTCCAATGTGAAGGTTGGTGAAGCCCTTTGCAGTGATCCAAGAAGGTTGCTCCAAGCTCCAACTTGCTCCTTATCTTTCTCCAATGGTGGAAATGGGCCAAAAGGGGCTCTCAAGGTAAAAAATAGCTCAAGGGTGAGCTAGGGTTTCAAGAGCTACTTTGGCAGAGTAAGGGTGCTTATGATTGTGGATATGAAATAAGGGGTCTCCATCACCTATTTATAGTTTTTCAGCGGTGGAGTGCTGGCCCATGGTTTTGGAAACCATATGGTTTAGGGCAGTTGTATAGGGTTTTTTCCTCCTTTTCCTCATTATTTTATATTTTTTCTTCCCTTTTTAGGGGATTTTTGCTATTTTAGAGGAATTTTGGGTATTTTTGGAGGAAAAAAGGTGTTTTTAAGGGAAATATGGTATAAAAATGGACAAATGAGCCATGTAGTGGGGTAGATGAGGTAGTGAACACTTTTTGGGTGTTAACAAATGTAAAAAATAAATAGTGAAAAACTATTACTTTTTTGTTATAAGTCAAATCATAAGAAAACTGATTTCAGGCCCCCTTAGAGGCCTATATAATGTAGCTCGGGATATGAGCAAATCGACGTAAATTTTAGAATTAGAAGTATTATTTTTTTGTTATTGAGTTGGGTGCATAATTTTTCCATGTAAATATTTTGACAAAGATTAATGAAATGAAGTCTTGCAGGATGTTCCTTGTTTGTTTGTCTTTTATATTTTCGTTATTTGTATGAAAGGATTCATGAGAATGTGCATAGATTCAGTGCGATATTATTTGATATGAATTAAGAATCATGGATACTCTGTTTGTGATTAAATTATGGATGTTATTGCAAAAGTTTAAACTTCATTTGTTTTTGCTTTGACCTTTAATACATCTTGTGGTGCTATGTATATGGAAAATTTGTGTACATAAATTGATTTTATGGAATGTATTACTGCTCCAAAAATATAAAGATCTCTTGTTAGCTCTTTTAGAGTGTAAGAACTATTGAATTATGTCTAGAACAAATTAGTACATTTAGAACCTGTCTTTATTTAGGAAATACACCCGTTAGTGCTTCCTAATTTCCAAATTTTTTTCCGTCATCTCTATTCATTACATTTTCCTATTTATTCTTCCTGACTCCATCAAATTCCTCTATTAAATTTTCCTTTGCATTCACAATTTTATTCACAAAACTTGTTAAGGATTCAAATCATTTTAAGTAATGACTCAAACCACAATTTACACTCTGATATATCTCTAATGTAGTTAAAAGTTTAGACTCATCATGTCTATGATTGTTCTATATTCAACCTAGTTCAACTCTGGGACCAAAAGTCACCATCCTATAATGGTGCCTTTAAGTGCCCCCTTTTATCAATTGTTCACACATATAGGAAGCCATTACATTTGAGTGTTTAATCATGCTCTCTCTCTTCAATGTCCATACATCAAGGAAACCTCTAAAAATAGTGCTTCTCAAAACTCCTGCATATTGTATATTGCCTCATTATGTGGAAACATCCTTAGTTTCCTTTGTTCAAAGAATTCTACATGAATCACCGATGGATTCATATAGAAAATATTCTCCCTTAGAGTCAACATTAGTACGATCTGTATTTTCCTTGAATTAGTCCATCCCAGTGCAGATACATCCTCGGGTACCCTAGTTTTGTATCTCCTCTGATATCATCAGAAGTCCCATACATGCTTCCATTTCATGAGCCATGCCTTCATTCTCTAAACTAAGATAGTGTCTCTCACCCGCCCCCTCGATTTTTATGTTTTAGTCCCTCATTTATATCTACCCATTCCTTAGTCATATCCCTTGTGCTTCCTTCAAAGAAACATCGTTTCCTTGTTGGTAGCAAGTCTCCCTCTATCGACATCAACATATCCATTGTAGAATATATACCTAGAGGCACATTGTTCCTTCTCCCTATCATACCATGATTGATGGGTTCACTTGGACTGATTGGGGGGTTCCCCTTGGATTGATTGTTCCTCACATGCTTGACTTTAGATCATCATTGCATTGTTCAGAATCATACAAGTTGATGGTTTTCTCATTCAGTTAGTCAAATACCTCTAATATCCTTGACTCTAGTCATTTTGTGAGTCTCTTCGTAATCTATTTCATTGTATGCTTCTTATGGTACCCAGGTTTTGTTGGAGACAATGTTTGGAAGCTCTCATATGCTTCCTATGGTATCCAATTCCAATTGTAGTTCCTTGGACCTATTTAATCAAATATCCAATTATTTGAACCACTTATTAGGAGTAAATTTCATATATCCTCCTTCTAGATCTTGTTCCCCACTATTTGTATCAGGGCATCAATCACTGGGATTCTAGATTTTTTGGGGATTTCATTGATTTAACATGTGTTCTTTTGATCAACCATTGTTTTACCATGATTATGTATGCATTGTATCTTTAGATCTGGTCTCTCTAGTAACCCACATGATGTATAGTATCTGGAACAATTATTCATGTTGTTAGAGCATCATACCACTGTTGTAAAGGAAAGTATCCTATGGCTAGGGTTTAAGAGGCCATCAACGTACTGGGGTTGAAAGAGAGATGCACAATGTTCAGCAAGCATATATAAGCAAGTTCAGAGATAAGAAAGGTCCACACCTGATAAACTGAAGGCTGGTCCAAGCTTTCTCTTCAATCCTCTTCTTGCTCCTCTCGCTCCAAGAGACCTGCAAAACGAATTATACCTTCCTCAAACCATTATGACCACATATAAGGCAATGATAATCAAATAAACATGAACTAATGATCTGAATAACATCATCATATGATCATAAACAAAGATTCAATCACACATTGAACAATGATTTGGGAAGAAGAAGGACATCACATCTTTATTAATCTTGAAAACAAGTACAAATATACCTTCTCTTCAAGTTTGGCACCTCACGAAACCTTGATCTGGTTCTGTTGCTTCTCTTCTCCAAAGAACTCAGCCTCCAAGATCTGCAACACAAGGGAAGACCTCCAGGGCAAAGGTGTAGGCAAAGAGAGACCCGATTCCTCCAGCATAACAATGCATAAATTCCTGTCCCCTCTCATGGACCTCCCTACCTCTATTTATATGGAAAAGAAGAGATAGGGGCGAAGACAAAGTGGTTACAACTGAAGGAGTCAGTTGCATAACTACCCAAACTAACTCAAAAGGCGAGTTTCTATGTTTTAAAGTTAAGAAACACATTCGCGACTATGGAGGAGGACAACCCGCAAATGATTCATGAGTTTCCACAAGAGCAACCCGTGAATATATCCATTTGCAACTTGCAAAACACAAGAGTCGCGAGTGATTCGTGAGTTGCACATAAAGAAAGTCACGTATACACAAAAAAATGCATTTTTAAGGTATTTTTGGGCATTTTCAGACTTTGGTGTCTTCTAGAAAGTTTTAGCTAACTGAAATGCCTTTCCAACGATGTAGAAATGAGGTCAAACGGAGTTACAAAACTCAAGATATGGGTCCTCCAAGATAGGTAAGTCAAAGACTAATTGGATCTGGAAATGGTACTGAATTTCATGACAAGGAACGCAGAAGACATGATGTAATGAACTGATACCAGGGAATGGCCGACACAAAAGGTCAAGACAACTGCAGAGTGGCCGACAAAGGTTTAATCCTTGAATAGTGAGCATGACACAAAAGTGACTTAGGCAGCTTTTAACACAAAATAGGACCAACGAAACAAATCTGCAATGTAGGAGACGTTGACAGATTCCCAATATAATTGGAAAAGAGACCAACTAGAGGAGTGAGAAAACTCGGAATCAGGATAAGGTCAAAAGACTAGGACCCAACTGTTGATAGACTCAAAACTGGTGCTTTGTTCAAGGAAACAAAACTTGCTGCCATGATATAAAAAACATGGAAATAAACCTTCCCCTTCCCTTTCTTTCTTGTAAAAGTTTAACGAGTCCAAGAAAGCAAACTCAGGACCATCTTCATTTTTTGACAAGCTCGAAGAAAAGAAAGAAGAATGCTTGATAAAGCACTAATTCATGGATTTTACGAGCCCGAACTAGTACATGCTCGACGGTGTTTTCATAGTTTAGAGAGTCTGAAAACTCCAAAGAAGACTCCAGAGGGGGTCCTTTTTCGTACAATTTAGTCTCCTAAGGCCAAAAAAGTATAAAACAAACCAGAGAAGAACTCTCTTAACTTCCGAAGAAGAAAAGGCGCACCTTTTTCGTAATTAGTTAGGAAGGTCCGAAAAAGGTTAAATTACCACCTACCCAATGCTCCTTCAAAAGCAGCATATAGCCTGAGTATTACGAGTGTGAAGGAAGGCAAGATCACTCGGAAAGTTCCATTTGATTACGAGAAATGGAGCTTACAACAATAAACTCGATGCTTTTTTCTTTAGAGTTTAACGAGCATGACAAAGACACAAAGTACACTCGGAATCTTTTTCATGTTTTGGTCCAGAGCACGAAAAAGAGAAAACTAAGCTCATACCGGGGGTCCCTTTCTCTAAGTTTAGTCCCTCAGGTCCGGAAAAGAGATAAACCTATGCCTGAGAATACTCTTCTCAATTCAGTAGAAAAGAGAGGGATCCTTTCTCGTATTATTCCACACGGTCCGAGAAAGAGATAACCTACCACCAATGTGGATGCCCATTCACATATTCTTAACGAGCCTGAATGGACAAGTTTACTTGGCAGTCAAGTCTATTTTAAGGAGTCAGACTTGGGCCTAAAGAAACTCATAATCTTTCCCGTGAAGTTTTAACGAGTCCAGAAAAGTTAAATTGCATCCTCCTTACTGTTTTTAACGAGCTTGAAGGAGAGCAGAAAGAATGCTCTAAATGCGAGGAGACGAGTGTCATAAGCAGGCGGAACTAGTTCCAAGCGCAAGGAACGAACCTATGCATAATGCAAGGAAAGCGAGCAAGATAAGGACACTTGGGGAACGTCTCCTCGGGGTAAAGGATGTTAAGTTGCAAAGGCAAAATGATACAAGGCTAGGCGGCAATGAGAACAAAGATGAGGGCTTATAGAACGAGCTAAAAGCGTGGAAGCCGGCATCAGGCTCATGAGCGCGAGCAGGGAACATGCAAATGCAATTACAGCTTGAACAACAAGTTGAGGCCCATAAACAGTTGTGAATCCAACTAATAATCATGTCTCCAAGAAACAACAACATCAGAAGAAACGATCCGATGCGGGTCACTTTGGCAGAAACACTTGTGACTTTGCTATCTTCTACAAAAGGAAAAGTCAAGGCAGAATCAACTGAAGAAGATTCTATAGGACCAAGGCTCGAGGGTTTATAATCAATAAGATCAACCTCAGAAGAGAAGCAAAAATCAACAAGGGATATAGAGTCTGCATGAACAAACTCAATATCACAGGAGCTGAGAAATTCATATGAAAAAAATCAAACTCATCAGGATCACTGACTTGCTTTTCAAATGAAGAATCAAAAGACTCAACAAAAAACAACATAAGAAAAAGGGAAAGCTTACTAAGCAAATCAGGGCTAGACTTAATCACAACTGAAAAAGAAGGTCAGACTGTATCAAAGACTCCAGGAAGACTTCATCCGAAAGGAGGAAATCATCCGAGATAGGACACATATCTAAACTTTCAAATGGATGGACAGAGTGGAGAGAAGGCTCTACAATCTGTATAGGATGACTCACCCGATCAACTGCTGGGACCAAGTCCCGAGAAGGTAAGCATGAAAACAGAGGCTGTCTCTCAGTAGGAATCGAACACAAATGACAAGAAGCCACATAGTTCACCTGTGGCGGGGTAGTTTCTACAGAAACACTGGGAATCAATAAAGGAAAGACTTGGTCTCTAGTTGGGTCAGGAGACGGATCAAGAAAATCCAACTGATCGATAGTGACAATTTCTTCGCCATGATTAAAGTACAGCACATGAAAGAATGTTGACACCACAGCTTGCATGGCATAGACATAATCACGTCCAAGGAGCATATTAAAGTCCAAGGGGTCTTCTATCACCATGAAGTCAACTAAGACAGTCTTCCCACCCAAAGTAACAGGAGTTTGAGCAAGAATTCCCAAATCTATACAAGTTCTTCTATCAAACACCAGTAACTGACTAGTAGTTGACACAAGGCTTGGAGATCCCATACCTTGCCAAGCACGAGCAGACAAAATACTAACTGAGGCTCCTTCATCGACAATACAACGAGCAATCATGTAAGGTTCAACTTTGACCTTTATCTGGAAAGGTGCATGTGAAGGAAGGCACGGCTCAACTAGGCTATCCCAATCAAAGGAAGCAATCCGAGAGCTTGGTGGGGGTTGATCCGAAGCAAGTTCAGTTCCCCCTTGTTCAGTAAGTTCTGAACTGGCAGTGAAGAAAATGTGACTAGTAGACACTTCACTCTCCAAAGGAAGAGTGGGATTGATCGATACTGGGATCGATTCAACCGCTTGGTGAAATTCACTCTCCGAAGGGAGAGTGGGATTGACCAAAGATGACATTGGTTCAATCACATGAGGAACACTCTCCGAAAGAAGAGTGGGATCAATCAAATCTGAGATTTGTTCGACCACTTGATCAACCAAAGGTTGAGTAGGAGGTTGAGAAACCATAGGGTGTTCAGAAGAACGAAATCCATGAGTCTTGGACCACACTCTTCGCACCTCTGGGATAGCAGGGCACAGATGAGTAAGATGATCTCCCTTGCATAGCACACAAGGGAACTTAAGATGATGCTTCGAACGACCAGTTTTCTCAACAGTATCAGCGTGACTAGCAGTGGCTGACTGTTTGCTCTCAACATGACCAGCAGAGGATGAGAGTTTTCCCACAGCATGAACAACAGAGGCTGGGTGACTGGTTCCAACCTCACTAAGAGAGGCTGGTTGTTGAGAGACTCCATAATGTTCAAAAACGAGATGACCATGAATCCAAACTCTTCGCACCTCCGCAATAGAAGGGCATTTATAAGTAAGGTGGTCTCCCTCACAAAGCTTACAAGGAAACTTGAGCTTATGTTTTGAACGGGTAGACTTGTCAACAGTGTCAACATGACTCGCAGTGGTTGACGAATTGTCTCCAGCATGAAGTACAGAGGTTGAGAGACTGGGTCCAACATGACTTGCAGAGGTTGGATGGGAACCATCAACATGAACAGCAGAGGCTGAATGGTTGGGATCAACATGCTTTGCAGCAGTTGAGTGTGTGCCCCCAGCGTGAACAACAGAGGCTGGGTGAACGGATCCAACGTGAACAACAGAGGTTGGATGGGGAGGTTCAACTTGAACACCAGAGGTTGAACGAGTGCACTCAACGTGAACACCAGAGGCTGAGTGACTAGATCCGACATGACCTGAAAAGGTTGGAAGGATCCCACCAGCTTGATCACCAGAGGCTAGATGGATAGCTCCAACGTGAACAATAGAGGTTGGATAGGAAGGTTCAACTTGAACACCAGAGGTTGAACGGGTGTACTCAACGTGAACACTAGAGGTTGAGTGACTAGATCCAACATGACCTGCAGAGGTTGGATGGGTGCCCCTAGCCTGAACAACCGAGGCTGGGTGGTGAGGTTCAACTTGACTTGCAGAGGTTGAACGAGTGCCCCCTTGCTTATGTGATTTCTTCCTATTCCTCCTTCTTTTACTCTTTTTAGACTGCCGGTTACTAGTATCAGTACTTTCACCGCATGAGGTAGAAGGAGGAGGAGAACTAACTACAGGTGAAGGGGAGACATTGTTTTGATGCCCTTGATATAAGGAGCTTACTTGAGAAGCATCAGGATCATTCAGGACAGTTGGAGTGGGAAACAACCACACCGGTAGCCCTAGGGTGAATCCCGGAAGATTCAAAGTGGCCATCAAGGGAACACCAACATTCCTAGCGAGAGGAATAGGACAAGGAGCTCCCATCAAAGGGATCTCTTGGTTGGTGTTCAAAGGGGTGCTAGCCATAGTTTCAAAACAAGAGACAAAGTCTGAGGTTGATGGTCAACCAAAATTACAAAGCAGACACCTAAAGGCCCACTAAGTACAGACAAACCACACAGCACTCACTAAAAAGTCCTAAGGCCCAAACAGACAAACAGGTATAAGATGTACTTTCCAGAAGAAAGCTGATAGACAATTACTTGGCGTCCTTGAGGTGGTTCTCAGGCACAAGCAGAGGAATCACCCACCACCCTCCTGCACTTTCCACAAAGGTTACCTTCCAAGCCCGTCCAAGGTCAACCAGAAATAACCTTCCGGTTTACCTATGTATGAACCCTAGATGTCAAAGAGACTAGAGGCTACCTTAACTAAATTGACAGTCTGGGGGGACAATCATCAGCCGAACTCGTACGCATGGGCAGGGTAGCTGAGCCTGAAACTCTGTCTAGGACAGAATCCCCAAATGCGTAAAAGTCCTGAGTTACGTTTTGACAAGGATTCGGAGGGTTATCTCCTCTGTCCAAGCCTCCACGCAGCCTAGTGCTTAACTCCCGTTTGAGAGGAGCTTCCCAGATACAATCAATGTAGAAAAGGATTTACCTAGTGATTGGCCAACTACGTCTGAGATTTAACACTTGTGGGGAGTTTAAACTCCCTAGCCCACAAGTCTAGCCTAAGCTAGTAGGTGTATGACCCTATAAAATAAAACTTACTAGTAAATTTTAAAAGTATATCGTTTATTTTATGGGTTGTTTCTTACTCAGAGGGTAAATGGCATGAAACTGATGTGGTGTTTTGACTCAAAAAATGAAACAAAATGACTAAGCAAAGAGAAATGAAATGCAAAAAATCAAATAGCTATTCTCTTTATATTTCAAATAGAAAACTTGAAAGCCAAAAAAGATCAAATCTTTTTATATTTTTTCAAAAACAACGATATGCTATGCAATCTAGACTAACAACCTAATCTACATGCATATAAAGCAAACATGTGTTTTTGTATTTTTCTTTCATAAATGCAAAAGAAAAAATCAGCCTATCAACTAATGCAAGCAAATACTGAAAGCAAAGCAAATAGACAACTACTCTACACCCCAAAAACAAACTCTAGGTCTCCCTAAAGTTAGATATCAACCTCACTTGAAAAGAAGGCTTATAAAAGTAAACAAGCCAACAACTTTGGAATGAAAATACTAAGCAAAAATACTAACATAAACAAAGGTCAAGAAGTCCCAAGCATCAATCTAAACCTACAAATAAAGGCTGCTCAGTACCTTGTCCAACAAGGTCAAACCAAAGAAAGAGGTGAGGGGGAAGGCAGCAAAAACAAGTTCTTTTTTAATTTTCTTTTATAAAGGCAAAATAAAAACTACCTACAAAGCAAAAGCATGCAGATAACAAGAACAAAGCAAAAGGAACTCTGCTAAACAACCACCAAACAAACTCTAGAGTGCTCTAAAGTCAGTATAAACCCTACTTGGAAGGAAGGCTTGCATAAAAGACAAGTCTACTATTTTGGCAAGGTGAAGTTAACCAACAAAAGAAGAAGGAAACCAACACCAACAAGCTTCTGAAATCAAACAAAGACCACTGACAGAGGCTGATCAGAAACATAGGCCAAAAATCAAACCAAGCAAAGGAGACGAGGGAAAGAGCAAAGAACAAACCCTAATGCTATAAAAAGGCTTACCACATAGATAGAGAACAAGCAAAAAGGATGACACTAACTCCCTAGAGTCATGCACCTGCAGAGGACCCTAAAAGAACTACCCAATAGCCCACAAACAGAAGAAAAATCATAAAAAGAGGAAAAAACACTGTTTACAGGGGCATTCGCGACTGTCTATAAGGGAAACTCGCGAATGACTCGCGACTGTCTAGTGCAGCAACCCGGGAATGCAAACTTGTATTCGCGACTGTTCAGAAGAGCAACTCGCGAATGGGTGGAAAAATTCCAAAAAAAGGTCAAAAACCACCTTAAGAAGGCAGGGGAAGTGTGCTATCAGATTTATAAAGTGTTCCTAAGTGGCAAGAAGGACCTGAAACAATGCAAAAAGCTGAAATAAATCAAGAGAAAAAACCCCAAACAAACAAGGCTATCCCCAGTGGAGTCGCCAGTTCTGTTGTAAAGGAAAGTATCCTATGGCTAGGGTTTAAGAGGCCATCAACGTACTGGGGTTGAAAGAGAGATGCACAATGTTTAGCGAGCATATATAAGCAAGTTCAGAGATAAGAAAGGTCCACACCTGATAAACTGAAGGCTGGTCCAAGATTTCTCTTCAATCCTCTTCTTGCTCCTCTCGCTCCAAGAGACCTGCAAAACGAATTATACCTTCCTCAAACCATTATGACCACATATAAGACAATGATAATAAAATAAACATGAACTAGTGATCTGAATAACATCATCATATGATCATAAACAGAGATTCAATCACACATTGAACAATGATTTGGGAAGAAGAAGGACATCACATCTTTATTAATCTTGAAAACAAGTACAAATATACCTTCTCTTCAAGTTGGCACCTCACGAAACCTTGATCTGGTTCTGCTGTTTCTCTTCTCCAAAGAACTCAGCCTCCAAGCTCTACAACACAAGGGAAGACCTCCAGGGCAAAGGTGTAGGTAAAGAGAGTCCCGATTCCTCCAACATAACAATGCATAAATTCCCGTCCCCTCTCATGGACCTCCCTACCTCTATTTATATGGAAAAGAAGAGATAGGGGCGAAGACAAAGTGGTAACAACTGAAGGAGTCAGTTGCATAACCACCCAAACTAACTCAAAAGGCGTGTTTTTATGTTTTAAAGTTAAGAAACACATTCGCGACTATGGAGGAGGACAACCCGCGAATGATCCGCGAGTTTCCACAAGAGCAACCCGCAAATATATCCATTCGCAACTTGCAAAACACAAGAGTCGCGAGTGATTCACGAGTTGCACATAAGGAGAGTCATGTATACACAAAAAACGCATTTTTAAGGTATTTCTGGGCATTTTCAGACTTTGGTGTCTTCTAGAAAGTTTTAGCTAACTAAAATACCTTTCCAAATGAGGTCAAACGAATTTACAGAACTCAAGATATGGGTCCTCCAAGATAGGTGTTTTTTCAGTGACTTTCATGAAGTGCCGACATGCAACGAAATCATGGGAAAGTGGTCACAGGCAGAGATGTGTCATTTTTAGCTATAACAACCACCTAGTACCATGGTCACATACACCTAGGACATACTTTCATTTGTTTTGTACTTATGTCATATGGTCCAAACCTTGGTTATGTTGGTCTAGCAAGGTATGTGGGGGTTTTGGACTCATTAATGCACCCAAGCACCATGTTTGATCATTCAGGAGACTCATGCACCCTCATTAATGACATTTTTGTCCTTAGATAACTCCCACTCCTTAAAACAAGGAATTGGTTTGACCAGAGGTTCCCATGCATTGTATTTGAGTGTGCTTGGCTCTTTTGCACCATTTACTATTTCCTAGACCCACTCCCACTCACCCATGCATTCCAACATGTCTATACTACCCTTATTTATGTCCTACCATGCTTCATCTACGTTCACATGGCCATCCATGACCGTTTGAGGTGGTTTGGGAGCTCATTGGTCCACCTAAGGGGATTTGAGGCCCAATCTAAACATGCAACATGTATGCTTCCAATTTTCCTCTAAAGGATAATTATTTTCACTTATTGTATTATAATTATTTTCCAGACATATTTACATGTTGGAAAGTAATAGAAACTTCAATTATTGGAACTATTCCTATGTGTTAATTTTGTTATTTTCACTGTTTTTTGCATAGTTTGTGAAATTATTGAGTTGTGAGGATTCCCTTAGCTCCTATATATTTATATGCATCATATTTTCACATGGTATTAGAGATATTTGGAACTTCAAGTTGAATTCAGAGAGTTTGAGTTGGAATTTAGGGCCTCCTCCAGGAAAATTCGAGTGTTCGCATTGCAAGTTGTTCCAGTATCTTTGTCACTCAGTGTGCAAGAAGAAATGGAACCGAATCATGTCTTGATTACCCCATTAAATTATTTTGAATGGAAGTACAAAATGGTGATCTAGATGAGGTCAAAAGGCCTCTATAGAGTAACCATGGGGACTGAGAATGAGACCAACTCTGTTGTAGAAAAATCCAAGTATTTCAACAGGTTAGATAAGGTATTCGGGATGCTTTGTCTCAGCATTTTGAGGGATATTTTATTTAATTTAGAAATTTTGACAACACATAATTAGGTGATGCTCAATATAGATTCATTGTTTGGGATTATTTATGGGATGAGAGGACACCAAGTCAAAAATGAGTTGATCACATTGAGCCCAACTCACTTTGAGATGATCCTGGATTTCTTCACAAATTTCAAATCTTTGGTACTCTAGCTGAAATAGTGTGGCATCATGAAGAAATAAGAGCATGTAATCATGTACATTGTTTCAAATCTAGGCCCTGAGTATTTAGTGTTTGTCTCCACATTCCACTCAGGAAAGATGACAGATTGAAATTGGAGAATGCCTACCCTAGCAAACTTCATGGAGTATTTGACTTAGGAACAAGAAAAATTGGTGAAAATGGGTACCATAAAATCCACCAAGGATCAATCCCTTGTTGCAAGTGTTTCAAATCAAGACAAAGGCAAGAATAAGACCAAATATTCGAAACAGCAAGAGAAGAAGAAGAAGGGCAAGCCCAAATATTCTGATGGGGGTTCAAATCCTAGTAAGGACAAAGAGAAGAAGAAGCAAGAGAAGAAAAAATGCCCTTATTGTCATAAAATTTGGCATCCATAGAGTGCATGAATGAATAAAACCATTTGCATGATGGTGCAACTCCTTGATAAGAACAACATCCCCCTTCCAGAAGGCACACGTAAGAAAGAGGGAGTTTCAAGCTCAGAGAACAAGGATAGAAGCCATGCACTTGTTGTTGGATCTTTAGGCTCTTCCTCCTTCATCATATATTTAGGTGCCTCAAGGAACATGGATTCCATACAAGACTCCTTCTCATCCCTACATCCTTACAGTGGTACATACATCCTCATGGGTAATGAATCTGAGATCCCATCCAAAGGGATTGGCAGGATCAACCTTAACAATGGGTACTTCAACAATGTGTTGTATGTGCCTGATCTTGCAGCAAACCTACTCTCTATATATCAAATGAAACACACAATTACAACCAAGAGAGTGACATTTACTCAAGAATATGTGGAGATATCAGAAATTTCTACAGGCCAAGTTGTTGCAGTGGGTATTGCATATCATGAGTCGAGGATGTACAAGTTTTCACACTTTCTTCTTTACTCCCAAGGGAATGCACTTATGTAACATTCCAATGATACCAACAAGCTATGTCATGAGATTTTTGGACACCTAAACTATAGATATATTCAAGAACTAAGAAAAGAAAACATGGTTGAAGGACTTCCAAGCATCAAGTTTTCCAAAGGCACATGCAAGGGATGCATTGTTGGGAAGCATATTGATTGCAAGTATGACAAGGGAAAGGCAATAAGGGATGTACAAGATCTTGATTTGATCCATTTAGATCTGATAGGACCTATTCCCACACACTCCTATGGAAACTAAATGTATTTCTTGACATTCATAGATGATTTCTCAAGGTATTGTTGGGTGTATTTCCTCAAGCAAAAATCTGAAGTGTTTGAGATCTTCAAAGTTTTCAACGCTTTGGTTGAGAAATTGAGTGGGAATAAGATCAAGGTCATAAGGACTGATAATCTCAAGGAATATTTTAACAAGAACATACAACAACTATGTGAACAAAATGGAATTCAAATGCAACATTTTGTGCCTTACACACCTCAGCAAAATGGTGTGGTAGAGCACAAGAATAGAGCATTGAAGGAGATGGCCACTTGCATGTTGGAGGATAAGGATTTGTATCCTAATATATGGGATGAAGCCATAAATTGTGATGTATATGTTTAGAATATAGTTCCACACAAATAATTGTATGAGAAAACTCCATTTGAGGCTTGGAGTGGTCACAATCCCAATGTTTCTCATTTTAGGGTTTTTGGCTCAAAGACTTGGGCTAGAATTCCTCCAGAGAAGAGAAAGGCCTTGCATCCTCAAAATAAGTTGGATATGATGAATATTTAAATGGATACACTCTATTTTATCCCTAATCTCAGAAAACCTTCATTGAGATATTTGTATAATTCGAATAAGAGCCCATGTAAGAGATCGAACTAGTCAAGGGGGATTGCTCACACCCTCCACTCAATCATGATGTAAGTGATGATTCTCTCTATAACTTTTATTATTTTTATATGGAAGGTGAATATGATGAAATTCATTCATATCATGACTCACCCATAATTCCAAAGTGGGTTGAGAAAACCATTCAAGCAATTGGTGATCTAGCTGGAGATCCACTACACTCTTGGAAGACTAGATCTCAATTTCACAATACTTTCTCTACTTGTGATTCGAATATTCTAGAGAGGTGCTTCATGATGGTTGGACATTATCCTCAGTCATATGAGGAATCATCGCTTGACCCAATATGGAAAACTTCCAAACATCCATGTAAGAAGAGTTCAATTCTTTGCAAGGTAATGAAACTTAGGAGTTGGTTCCTCTACCTTCCAAGAGGAAACTAGCACAATGTAAGTGGGTTTACAGAACCAAGATGGTTGGTGATGGTTCATATCTAAAGTATAAGGCTATTTTGGTTTCCAAATTCTTCTCTCAATTCCAAGGAGTCGACTATATAGATACATTTGCACCGACTGCAAAGATGGACCCTATCAGGCTAGTTTGGCCATTACTGCATCTAAGCAATGGGAGGTGCACCACATGGATGTGAAGAGTGATTTTATTCATGATGAAATTCATGAATATATTTAAATGCAGCATTATGGAGGTTTCATTCATGATCCTTCACTTGTTTTCAGGTTGAAGAAGTATCTCTATGGCCTCAAGCAAGCCCCCGGGGCTTGGTATGCCAAGATGGATAGCTTTCTTCTATCACTAGGATTTGAAAGATGCAAATATGATAATAATGTATATTTGCATCATTTATATGATTCATTGCAGTTCATAGTATTGTATGTTGATGATATTTTGATCACTGGAAGTTTCATTGTTGTTATAGGTTCAATTAAGTCTTCTTTGCATAGTGTGTTTTCAATTACTGACCTTGGATTGTTGAAACAATTTCTTGGCTTGGAGATTGAGATATATGATGCATGTATCAAGTTCATCCAATAAATGTATGTTGCATAACTATTATTGAATTTCAAAATGTCTAAATGTAAGGGATCCAAGTGTCCCTTCCTTTCAGGAGTGAACCTAGATGATTTTGGTTCATCTCCATTGGTGGACAACTCACTATATCGACAACTAGTTGGTAGCTTGTTGTATATCTACACTCTCGACCTGATTTGGATTATATGCAGTAGGTTTTGTTGCAAGATATATGCAAGAGAATCATGAGATAAATTTGAAGGCTTCTAAAACGATCTTGCATTATGTGCAAGGAACCAAACACTTCGGGATACACTATGCTGCTAGTTCTCCATTTGAACTAGTTGGATTTATTGATTCTGATTGGGTTGGAGATTCCACTTATAGAAATTCCACTTCAGGTTATGTCTTCAAGCTTGCACATCGTTCCATATGATGCCCAATTAACAAACACACTATATCCCTTTCATCACCTCAGGCCGAGTATAGAGGAGCAGTGAATGCAACTACACAATGTGTGTGGTTGCAAGGGATTCTTGGAAAGCTTGGTTTTTCATTTGATTCAACCACTGTCATTTGGTGTGACAATCAAAGTGTAATCAATATTTACACTGATCCAATACAGAGACATAGGACCAAGCACATTGAAATACACATGCACTACATCCAGAGCTTGGTGCATGAGCATGTGACATCATTGCAATATTTCCCATATGCGGAGAAAACTGCTGACCTATTCACCAAGAGCTTTACAGAGAAGAAATTTACCTATCTAAGGTCACTCCTTGGAGTGGGTGACACATGGTGATGATTGATATTCACTTTCATATTTTGCTCCATGTCCATTTTCTAGGGGATGTTTTGTTCCCATGTGGTTTTTCTCCTTTCCTTGGTTATATGGACAAATAAATTTTTGTAAGAAGTGACTTGAGCCTTAGTTTCCAAGGCGTTAAATTTTGATATGGTTACACTAAGTGAGGATTAAGGGAGGGTGTTAGAGAATCATACCACCTAGTACCATGGTCACATACATTTAGGACACACGTTCATTTATTTTGCACTTATGTCATATGGTCCAAACCTTGGTTATGTTGATCTAACAAGGTATCTGGGGGTTTTGGACTCATTAATGCACCCAAGATCCCACATTTTATCATTTAGGAGACTCATGTGCCCTCATTAATGACATTTTTTTCCTTGGGGCGCTCCCACTCCTTAAAACAGGGAACTGGTTTGATCAGAGGTGCCCATGCATTGTATTTGAGTGTTTTTGGTTCTTTTGGACCATTAATTGATTCCTAGAGCCACTCCCACTCACCCATGCACTCCACCATGCCTATTGTACCCTTATTTATGTCCTAGCATGCTTCAGCTACGTTCACATGGCCATTCGTGACCGTTTGAGGTGGTTTGGGAGCTCATTGGTCCACCTAGGGGGTTTGAGTTCAAATATAAGCCTGCCACATGTACGCCTCCAATTTTCCTCCAAAGGCTGATTCTTTTCACCTATTGTATTATAATCATGTTCCAGACATATTTACATGTTGGATAATAATAGAAACTTCAGTTATTGGCATTATTCATGTGTTAATTTTTCTCTTTTCAGTGCTTTTCTGCATAGTTTGTGAAATTATTGAGTTGTGAGGATTCCCTTAGATCCTAGATCTTTCTATAAATCATATTTTCACACATGTAATTGAACAAGATCCACTTTTTCTAGATCCTACTTTATATTGAGACATTAATACAAGCATGGGTATTCCCAACTTGTATATATATTTGATATTATATGCACCTCATCCATTTTGATTATGGTGTCTATAGGTACAAGCCTCTGTAGTCCCTTAGAAGGGTGAGTTCCCTGCAATGTGATTCATCTTCTATTTTTTGTTTACCCCTTATCTCCTTGAAGTATGAAATCCTAAGATGTATTTCGACCATACAATGAGGTCATGACCTCACACATTAGGGGGAAATCTATCAACAAACAAATTTTCTTATTTTTCATGTCATCGGATTTATCATCCTTATGCATCATCATTCCACATCATTGGCACCATTTTCCCATCTCATTCCATCCATATAACCTTAAGGAAGTAATACAAAGCCAAAATATGAAAGACAAACCCTAAATTGACCACCGTAGAAGGACGTTGCAACTTTACCTTTTGAATCAATGATGTGGGATGCATATTTTCCTTCGATTTGCACAACCTACTCGCAAAACTTTATTTTCATCAAATGTTTGTTATTTCCTGCTTCCCTAATGAAGAAGGGGCCAAAATTGGACATATACGTTGATGTGGTCCGATTTAGTTGATGGATCTAGGGATTAAAAACCTAACTTCTCCACTAAACAATCAAAGGAAATAGAGAATGTTCACATTGCTTCTAGATCCATATTGTAAACACTCTTACACCTATAAAAAATCCCTCAAGGTCACCATTACATACACATAATTTCCATTTCTCACTCATATTGTCACACTACTAAAATTCTCCCTAGACTAGAAGAAAACCATGTCTTACTTTTTACTTCACCTAAAGGAGATCATCATTATGACAGTTGGCTGGAATTTGTGAGGCTGCAAAGGAGACAAACAAACCTTCCCTTTGACAACTACATAGGCCCCTCTTCCTCTTCACGATACCAAGGTGCTCATTTTTATACCACACTTTGTGATAATATAAAACAAATCCATTGATCCACTATGCATTGTCTTGCCACTCTTTATATGTATTGTGTTGTTTTTTTCCCCCTCATTCTAAATCTATACCAAGGATTACATAACCCCTTGGTATGTGCTTTTTGCATGTTTGGGTGATTATTCACACCATGGAACCATTCTTGAATATTTTTTCCATGTCTTCTAGACTGGTAAAAATAACTCTAAAGAACTGTTGGCAGTCAGCAACAACCCCTTCATTTTTCATTAAGATGAAGGGAGATCAGCTCTCTTTTATGATTTACTCATTAAAAATTATAAAATAATGCCTTCAAAATCTTTGATTCTGAAAGTACTATCAATTATAGAAAAGTTCAGTGACATATTAGAAGCTGATGAAACCATTTTTTGATAATTAGCAGCTGTCAGTTCTATAAATTTTTATATAATCAATTCATCAATCTATATGATTAAATATATAATTTAAGAAATTTAAAGAGATAGTATACTAATTGGGGTTCAACGAAAACACATTTTGAATTTGTTTGAAGCTGGTTATTGATAAGATATTTTAAGTTCTGAAAATCCTAGAACTAAAGATGAATTATTAAATTAAAACTCTTATTAAACCTAAAGGTTCATATCCCATTTGTAACTTAATATATTATCATTATTTTGTGAAATTGTATATATATAGTTAGTGAAAAGCAAATAAATGAGTATCATTTGAAATTTTCATATGTATAGTTTTATCAAAATTTCTGATGTTTCGGCAGCTAGAACGTCTAATTCCCTCCGTTGTTCATCGGCGGTCGAATGCCCTGGTCATCGGAAGGACAGTCTACTAAAAATCCGCAACGGCAGATAGCGATCCCACTATGACTTCCATGGATCATAAACTCATCAGCGATTGAAACAACTAAATTTTTTTGACACACTTGTCTCCATCGGCTAACTTTTGGTTTTCACATCGAAACATTTTGATACTACTTTCTCTGCAGTTGCGGACGAAAAACTACATAACCCCCTGATTATTGTATTGTTCTTTACGTTCTGCTTTGTTGTTTCATCGATCCTTGGGTTTTATCTTCCGCCGTTGTGGCCACAGAAAGAACTACCTTTCCAATACTTTAGTTGCTTTCTCTTCCGATTCAGACCTTACATGGCGGGGCGTGATGTCCTTTGCGTTCCGTCGTTGCAGCTCCCAAAGCAACTAATCACCCGAAACGTAAATCACGTCGCCCACCGATGCAGGCTGGTCTTTTAGTCGCATGACCGTAGTCTTTTATCTTCTGTCATTGCGGCTGTACAAAGCACTCGCCTGTCGATGTCTATGTCCTTCTGACTTCTGATTGGGAGCTTTCCCGCCCATATTTTAGGTCATATTTTTCTGACCCCTATCGGTGAAGTGGTTGATTTGCAAAAAGAGAGCTTAATGATAATTTCCATTTTCGGTTACATGATTTACAGGTAATGATAGCCCTTTGTGCATGCCTGTAAAATCGCATATTTTACAGGCACACATTTAAATTATAGCTTCTTTTATTTCTCCTGTTATAAATAGCTTTTAATAAGATGGTGTTGTTTGTTTGAAACAGGTGGCCATGTCATTGCTATCCTGCATAGTTTCAGGACGCGTCTAATATCCTGGATTTCAGTTGGAAGACGTGGCTGTTCAGTAGAGACTGGAATTTCGAACCAGCCATGAATTGGCCAGTCCCTTTAAGCCAGCAAATGTTCCAGGTGTCATAATTAAATGGATCCTTGATTTTGATGATGTTCTCCTCATTTATATTTTGCCATCAAATGATGAAGTTGTTCCAAAATCGAATGATCTATATGTTAGATGTCAAATAACAATTGTTGCATGGACAAATTGACATTTGAAGATAAGAAAGCAATTACAGAATCGATGATTTAGATGGCAGGTGCACTATTGAAGAAGATGATAATTAAAAGCATTAAGTCCTAGATGTTCGATAGTTAATGGACTTGATGGTTTATTTTTAGCTTTAGTTGCATAGAATGAGGAAAGGCAGTTATTAGCCTTTGTTATAAAAACTCTGAAAAACTTATTGTAAGGGGAGGATGGAGTGACTGAAGTAAAAATACTTGAAATACTATTTTGGTGTTAGTTTTGTTCTTGGCTGAATTTTTGTCTTTGGATCTGGGATGTGACTGGAAATCTCCAAGTTGATATCGTGACTGGTATTGTTTTGGATACTCTTTATATTTCAGTATATGATCTTCTATTTTAATATTAATACAGTGTACTTGGTTATGCTTGTGATTATTAATTAGTATTTCACTTTGTCAGCCCAATATTATATTTTAATTAATATGTCGTTGTGACTGAATTTACTAGTGTTTCTACTGTAAATTCAAGATATAAGGATATATATTTATGTCTGTTAGATATCATTTGTATTTTTACAGTGATTTCATACTGATCATTATCTCTTATTCAAATATCTGATGTTGGTTATTAGTTATTAATTAATTAGACACTTCAGAAAATTTGAAGTAATTGTTTATCTTAGTTTTTCTGATAATTTATTTTGTGGCAGAATGATTTAGTGTGTATGGCTTAAATATTTCTATTTAGATCCTACCCTTTATCTTTCTGTTCATTTTACATTAATTAATAATTAATATAATATTTGAAATCGCTCTGAGCTGAGATAGGATAGATAGGACAATTAAGATAGTATAGTTATTATTATCATAGTATAGTTACATTTAACAGTTGTTAAGTTTGTGTAATTCTTAGAATAATTTTAAATAATCTTTATATTCAGAAAACTCTTCAAAAATCAAAGACTTTCCTTAAGAAATCAATTGTAGGATACCTTAGGTAGTTGAAAATAATTTTTAGTGTCTATTTAGACAGAAATAACATTATGATAGATTTTTGGTGAATTTTAGTTTCTCCTTAAGAGAAAAATTCAGTTGGTAGAAGGACCATAACCTACGAGATTTTGCTACTCCAAACACACCGGACGCTACTTCAAGCTGATTGTGTGGGATTAATCTCCTTGTTGGCCAAGGTTAGAAAATTAGGCCAACATATGGCACTAGAAGGAGGCCCTGTTAGTGATTAATGGCAGGAAAAATTAATGAGAAATTTTCAACCAGCCAACATCCTCCAGAAACTAGCAGATCACCATTTATAGAAACTGTTAGGAACATCCTTGAACGTGATCATATCACATCTCCATTTACTCCTGAACAAAGTACTCAAACTTTGGAAGAATCATGACATATTATTACAAGAGCATATGC
The DNA here is from genome assembly GCA_001517045.1 of Pseudotsuga menziesii. Taxonomy (NCBI): domain Eukaryota; kingdom Viridiplantae; phylum Streptophyta; class Pinopsida; order Pinales; family Pinaceae; genus Pseudotsuga; species Pseudotsuga menziesii. The sequence goes on from LPNX010430860.1 coordinate 467,733, forward strand.
CAATCAACTTGGTGTGTCTCCAATAGATTATGGTCTTCCTAGGCAACAACGACGTAATCCACAATTGAACGTAGTTACTCAATATTTGCAAGAAGCTGATAGCACTCCAAGTTATCAAATTAGAAGTCATCAAAGACAAACTACTCAAACAAACACTGCTGGAAGACTTACTGCAGAAGGCGGTTTTGATCAGCCACCTTCTCCTCCTGAATCACCACCTGATAGTCCAAGAGCATCCAATTCAGGAAGTTCCTCAAGTTCTGAAAGAAGTCCAATGGTAGGAAACGTACTTGTAGGGGGAGGAGGCAATCCTCCACCTAATCCACCTAATCCACAACTCCCTTGGCTAAGAACAGCTGATGTAGTTGTCCCTGGTGTACATCATCCTTTACCTAAACACTTAGACAAACTCCTCCCTAAGTTTAATCTAGATGACAAAGAACCTGCAGAAATGCATGTCCACAAATTCATGTTGGTTGTTCAAACCTTGAACGTTCAGCATGAAGATGTAGTTTGCCGTTTGTTTCCTTTGACTTTCGAAGGAAGAGCTTCTACTTTGTATTTTTCGTTAGTACAAGGATCAATCACAAACTGGGGTGAATTTAATAAAACCTTTTTAGATAAATTTGGGGAAGATAAAACACCTGCTCTTTTAGCCTTAGAGTTATCTAGGATTAAAATGGAGCCTAAAGAAATAATCAAAGATTTCAATCAAAGGTTTCTAACATTAAAAAACAAAATTCCAATTGCTTCTCAACCACCCGAGGATATAATTATTGAAAATTATACGTCATCTTTACCAAAATATTCTGGGATGTTTGTTAAGAGAGCTGGGAAAACAACATTAGTAGAAACTTTTGAGGAAGCCATTAAAGTTGAGAAAGATTCTATGTCCTATGAACCATATAGAAGTGGAAAATCTGATACTTTTCCTCGTAGGAAGACAGAAAAACTCAATTCAAACAAAGACAAAGCATTTGATATAGAACAGCCGCAAAATGCTATTCAGACATTAACCAATGAAGTTGTAGGGTTAAAGAAAAACAATTCTGAAGCTTCTACTTCTAGGGGATATTTCAGAAATTAGTTTAGACAAAACCTAAATACAAATAATGAAAATACACCACCTAACATAGCAGCAAATGAAGAGATTTTTAACACAATTTGAGCTGTTTTATCTTTATCCGAAACTCCTTCTAGTCAAGAAATAACTGAAAATGAAGAAGAAGAGGAATCAGAAAATGATGAAGAATCATAGGAACCTCAACAAGTTAACGGTCATTTCTAGGACAGTCTTGTGAAAGAATATGAGAGTAAAAGTCTGCCTACAGGACAACATACCTATAATACTCATAGTAGAGCATTCGCAAACACTCCTGGAGCTTCGTCAAGTTCTACTACAAATAATGACAACAATAATTCACAACCTAATAAACAAACTCAATCCAACAAGCAGATTTAATCAACCAAAATTACCCAGCCTACTCGAAATGCTCCAAAATTAGATTTACAATATGATATAATTGAAGATTTAAAGAAGACACGTGCAAACATCAGTATGTACGACCTCCTTCAAATCTATCCAATGCCTAATAGTCATGTTATAAATCCTACCATGAGTTCAATTATTCCTAATGCAAAACAAAATGTTGTTGCAAACAGTTCTAACAATGATTCAACAGCAACTGAAAAAGGAAAAGCAATGGCTGACAAAGCCTCGCTTATAGGTAAGAATTCTAAATCAACCACACCTCCATTCTTACTTACCTTTGAGATTTTCAATAGGAATGTTCATAATTTCATGGTAGACTCCGGAGCATCCTCCAATGTCATGCCTTTATCAGTATGCAAGAATTTGAATGGAAAATATGTCCCATCAAATTCTCAAATAACTCAATTAGACAGGACAAATGTAAAGGTTGTAGGGGAAATGAAAGATTTCTTGGTTAGGATTGCTTGTAACCCTTCGGTTTATCAAATTATAGATATTGTTGTTGCAGATATTCCAGATGCATATGGGTTGTTTTTAAGTAGGGATTGGTCTCAACAATTGAATGGATTCTTTGCCACGAACTGGTCAACAGTATGGTTACCTAAGAACAGAAAGTCAAATCAGGTAAAGATAAATAGAAAAAGATATATGAAACATACTGTCACAGAACTGCATGATCCTAGCGAACCTGTTTTATTTTTAGATTGTATTATGGGGAATTACATGTATGAATTGGGATTTGGAAGTTTTAAAGCTGAAAATTCTACCTTTTCTGAAAATAAACAGCAATCTGAAATTAGGAATGTGACATCTATTTCTCCTAACTCTTCATTCAAGGAAACCATTAATGATGTAGATAATATGAATATTGTGAATATTATAGAAAGCAAATTGGTTATGAATAGTTCCATTTGGACTTTATATTTTGATGGTGCGAAATCCAAAGAGGGGGCATGAGCTGGTTTCCTGCTGGTGGACCCTCAGGGAAATAAAACATGTATAGCTTGTAGGATGGAATTTAATTGTACAAATAATACTGTGGAATATGAAGCTTTAATACAAGGTTTGAAAAAAGCAATTGATTTGGACATCAAAGAGTTAATTGCATACGGTGATTCCGAAATCATCGTCAGACAGGTTCGTAACTCCATTCACTGCCTATCTGAACATTTACAGAGTTATCAACGAGAGATATGGAACCTTATCTCACATTTTGATGCATTTAATATAATTTCTTTTCCTAGAAGTCAAAATCAAGAAGCATATTTGTTGGCAAATGTAGCATCAAAGTTAATTCCGTTGGAAAATCTTACACCATATTTCTTTTCTGTTGAATTGATTTTTAGGCCTTTCATACCAGATAATATTTTCAATTGGCGTGTATTTGACAATGATGTGCAGGTGCTGAATTTTTTGATGAACGTGGATCCCTTTAAAGATTCAGCCATAGATGAGGCCACTCATGACGAAAATTTGCAAGATTTTTTGGTAATAAATGATTTTTGTTCAGTTGAAAAATCTTTTGAAAAGGTAAAACCAGTCCCTAATTCAGTACTAAGATTAGAAAAGTTGTTTGATTTGCAGGATAAATTTAGATCTGTCCCTAATTGTAAAACTAATAGCTCTCAAATGAGGTATGAAACCATAAATCTAGGGACAGAACTAAATCCTCAAACTATAAATCTAGGAGTAGATTGCAACCCCGCAGAAAAAATAGCATTTTTAAAACTATTTAAGGAATTTAAGGATGTCTTTGCTTGGACATATGATGACTTGAAAACCTTCAACACACAAGTCATGCAACACATAATTCCAATTAAACAGGAGTCGAAACCTTTTCAACAAAAGCTAAGGAAATATCACCCGTCACTAGAACCGACAATTAAGAAGGAGCTAAATAAATTGTTAGCTGCCAAGATTATTTTTCCCATCAGACATACTCAATGGGTAGCAAACTTAGTTCCAGTTAGGAAGAAAAACGGGGATATTAGATTATGTGTAGATTTTAGAAATCTGAATAAGTCTTCTGAAAAGGATAATTACCCAGTTCTTCCCATGGAACAAATTCTTCAAAAGGTGTCTGGATCTGAGATACTATCACTCCTTGATGGTTTCTCAGGGTACAACCAAATATTAGTCTCTCCAGATGATCAATTAAAAACTACTTTTAGAACTCCATGGGGAACGTATGCCTACCGCAAGATGCCCTTTGGGTTAATCAATGTTGGGGCAACCTTTCAAAGAGCAATGGATATTGCTTTTAGAGGATTAATTAAGCATTCAGTCATTGTAGATTTGGATGACGTTACTGTATATTCTAAACATCGACCTGATCATCTTAATCACCTTAGAAAGGTATTCGAACGATGTAGAAAGTTTGGAATATCCTTAAATCCTAAAAAAACAATATTTGATGTTTCAGAAGGTATCTTATTAGGTTGTGTGGTTTCAAAGCATGGAATCATGATTGATCCTGAAAGAACCCAAGCCATTTCAAAGATAACTTATCCTTCTAGCAAGAAAGCAATGCAATCATTTCTTGGAAAAATAAATTTTGTTAGAAGATTCATTCCCAGTTTCTCCGAAATCATTCGCCCATTGCAGAAAATGATTAAGAAAGATGTTATTTTTAATTGGGGACAAATTGAAAAAGAGTCATTTCAGAAAATTTTAGAAGCCATTTCAGAAGCTCCTAGCCTTCTAAGCCCAGATTTTAACAAGGATTTCATATTGTATACTTTTGCTTCTGATATTTCATATGCAGCGGTTTTAACCCAACTAAATCAGCAAAATAATGAAGTACCAATCTCCTTCATGAGTTCAAATTTCAAAGGTGCTAAACTTAATTATCATGAAGTTGACAAACAAGCTTTTGTTGTTTTCAAAGCTATTAAACATTTTCGTCCGTATTTATTGAAATCTAGAACGAAAATAATCGTCCCTTATTCCTTAGTCAGAAACTTGTTAGTACAAAAGGATTTAGGTGAGAAAAGAGCACCTTGGATGACAGCCCTTCAAGAGTATGACTTAGAAGTCAAACCCTCAACAATAGTCAAAGGTCAAGGACTATGTAAATTAGCTGTTGAAGCTGCTCATCTACCTAATGATAAAGTTGAAACTGTCATTGATGAGGTTCTACTTACCAGAGAAATTTATTTTTATCCTCTACCACAAGATTCCTGGTATGCAGACATAAGAATACTTTTGGAAATAGGAACTGCTCCTGATTATCTAGAACCGAGGAAGAAAAGAGCACTTAGATTAAAATATGATCCTTATTTATTAATTGATAATGTTCTCTTTCAGAGAAATCCAGACGGAGTATTGCTTCGATGTCTAGACAAAGATGAAATAGAAGTAATTCTGAAAGAGTTACATTCTGGACCAACAGGAGGTCATTTTTGGTGGAGAAACTAAAGCGCACAAAATTCTTAGGGATGGTTATTATTGGCCTACCTTGTTTCGAGATTCATATACTTTTGTTAGAAAATGCCAGGAATTTCGACTTGCTGCGGGAAGGGTTAAAAAACCTGCTTTTCATTTACAACCTGTTTCAGTTGAAAGACCCTTTCAGTAATGGGGTATTGATATAGTAGGGCCAATAAATCCTCCCTCATCTAAGCAACATAAATATATATTAACAGTAACTGATTATTTTACTCGTATGGTAGAAGCTGCACCATTAAGGGTTGTAAATACCAATCAAGTTATATTATTTTTAGAATTCTTTATCATAACAAGATTTGGTATTCCAGATTCCCTCGTTTTTTATAATGCTTCATATTCTTCATCAGTTGAGTTAACCCAATTTGCCTTAGAAAAGGGGATAAGAATCAGATATTCAGCTAACTATCTTCCTCATGGAAATGGTTTAGCTAAATCAACAAACAAAAATTTATTGAAAATTCTCAAAAGAACTATTTCAGTTCACAATCAAGATTGGCATACAGAATTAGTCAATGCCCTTTCGGTAGACAGAGTAACTCCTAAGGCTGCAATAGGTAACTCACCATTCTTCTTAGTATATGGAACTGAAGCTATTTTACCACCAAATTTATTTTTACCTTCATTACAGTTAGCTCAGTCTGTTCAAGATGAAGAATATCCAGCAATGGAAAAGAGAATTAATACTCTGCTAAAGCTTGAGGAAGAAAGAGAAAATTCAAAACAACACTTTACAAAACATCAACAGATTGTGAAATCTTGGTTTGATTAATCCTTTAGTTCCAATCGAGAATTTCAGGTGGCATATTTAGTTTTAAAATGGGATAAAGTTCACGAAGAAAAGGGAGATCATACTAAGTTTCAGAAACTGTGGTTAGGTCCCTTTGTTATTTCTGAGAAAATAGGTCCAAGTACCTTTTGATTGCAAACACTTGAAGGTCAGTCCGAAACCTTCCCAGTGAACGGAGTGATTCTGAAAAAATATTTCTGTTAATATTTTCTGTCATAAAATGTATATAATTTGTTTGTTGTTTGTAAATAAATTTATATTTTTGTACATAAACTGGGTCATAGTACAGAAAATTAAGGATGATGAGAAATTCATAAAACTTTTGAAACTTTCAAACATCATTCTGTTATTTTCAGCTAGTTTTAATTCTATTATTCAAATAGTTTAGACTCTCGAATTTTTGTATATAATCAGTCAGTAATCTTTAGTTAGCAGCTGAAGAAATAAATGGAAATAAATAAATCTTCAAGTTAAAAAGTCAGTTTGCTCATGAACCTAAAAAATTATGATACTAGACTGAAATCTTTTAAAAATTTGTTCAGGATGATCAAGGTTTCTTAAATCTATAAAAGACCTATCATTGTTTTATTTGTAAGTGTTACTAAGATTATTCCTCACCTTTTTATTTTCTTTATATAAAATGGAGATAGCTTATTAATGTCTTTTTCAAAGCTTGTACTTTTGAAAAACTCTTACAGATCTCTACCATCAGTCTTCAAAAGTGTTTACAATCTGAAAAAAATTTAGAATTTGTTCCATTCAATAAAATGCTAGAGTGAGAGATGGAAGGTCTTAGTAATAAGCCGGTCTGATCAGAATCACAAATATCACTAGTATGACATTATTAGGAAACTAGTAATGGCTTTTGGTTTAAAAACCAAAAGATAAGGGGTCTCATCACAAGCCAGCTGATTCATTTTCTGGTGATATTAATGATTGACATTACCATTTGGTCACCATGCTGGGTAATGATCTCTCATTTTATAAAATTTAAAAGATAAAAATGAATAAATAAAATATAAATTGTGACTGAAGAATAGGAGGTCTCATCACGAGCTGGCCTAATCATGATCATCAATGTTGTCTGGAATAACTTCATTTCTGATCACCAAGATGATGGATTTTGATTTAAAAATTAAAAGACAAGAGGTCTCATCACGAGTCGGCTTGCTTATTTCAGACAGCTCTCATGAATGATACTATCACATTGGGACACCATACCTAGATAGTAGTCTTCAGTCAGAATTATTGTTTAAAGAAAAGAAAAAGCAAACAAAAAGAAAATTATTATGTTTATGGAACAGATTCTGGAAAGTTTTCAAAAAAGTAGATTTCTATATGCTAATGGTGCAGGTTATTATTACTATGAAGTACTTTGTTTCGATCAAGATATTTTTAAGTTTATCCCTAACTAGATTTATGTTTCAAAAGATGGAATATTTCTGAGTTATACTTATGAATATGAATAAAATAATGGTTTTTATTTAGATAAAGAATTTTTTATTTTTTTTACTAAGTTTTAAGATTTTGTTTATATCATTGTAAGTTGTATGAGCAGAGATAACTGGTTCACCTAGGTCGTCGCCATTTGTTGGCAGTCAGCAACAACCCCTTCATTTTTCATTAAGATGAAGGGAGATCAGCTCTCTTTTATGATTTACTTATTAAAAATTATAAAAGAATGCCTTCAGAATTTTCGATTCTAAAAGTACTCTCAATTATAGAAAAGTTCAGTGACATATTAGAAGCTGATGAAACCATTTTTTGATAATTAGCAGCTGTCAGTTCTATAAATTTTTATATAATCAATTCATCAATCTATATGATTATATATATAATTTAAGAAATTTAAAGAGATAGTATGCTAATTGGGGTTCAATGAAAACACATTTTGAATTTGTTTGAAGCTGGTTATTGATAAGATATTTTAAGTTCTGAAAATCCTAGAACTAAAGATGAATTATTAAATTAAAACTCTTATTAAACCTAAAGGTTCATATCCCATTTGTAACTTAATATCTTATCATTATTTTGTGAAATTGTATATATATAGTTAGTGAAAAGCAAATAAATGAGTATCATTTGAAATTTTCATATGTATAGTTTTATCAAAATTTCTGATGTTTCGGCGGCTAGAACGTCTAATTCCCTCCGCCGTTCATCGGTGGTCGAATGCCCTGGTCATCGGAAGGATAGTCTACTAAAAATCCGCAACGGCGGATAGCGATCCCACTATGAGTTCCACGGATCATAAACTCATCGGCGATTGAAACAACTAATTTTTCCGACGCACTTGTCTCCATCGGCTAACTTTTGGTTTTCACATCGGAACATTTTGTTACTACTTTCTTCGCAGTTGCGGACGACAAACTACAAAACCCCCCAATTATTGTATTGATCTTTACGTTTCGCTTTGTTGTTTCGTCGATCCTTGGGTTTTATCTTCCACCGTTGCAGCCGCAGAAAGAACTACCTTTCCGATACTTTACTTGTTTTCTCTTCCAATTCAAACCTTACATGGCGGGGCGTGATGTCCTTTACGTTCCGCCGTTGCGGCTCCCAAAGCAACTAATCACCCGAAACGTAAAGCGCGTCGCCCACCGATGTGGGCTAGTCTTTTAGTCGCATGACCGTAGTCTTTTATCTTCCGTTGTTGCGGCTCCCAAAGCAACTAATCACCTGAAACGTAAAGCGTGCCGCCCACCGATGTGGGCTAGTCTTTTAGTCGCATGACCGTAGTCTTTTATCTTCCGCCGTTGCGGCTGTACAAAGCACTCGTCTGCTGATGTCTATGTCCTTCCGACTTCCAATTGGGAGGTTTCCCGCCCATATTTTAGGTCATATTTTTCCGACCCCTATCGGCGAAGTGGTTGATTTGCAAAAGAGAGCTTAATGATTATTTCCATTTTCGGTTACATGATTTATAGGTAATGACAGCCTTTTGTACATGCCTGTAAAATTGCAGATTTTACAGGCACACATTTAAATTATAGTTTCTTTTATTTCTCCTGTTATAAATAGTTTTTAATAAGATGATGTTGTTTGTTTGAAACAGGTGGGCATGTCATCACTATCCTGCTTAGTTTTAGGACGTGTCTAATATCCTAGATTTCGGTTGGAAGACGTGGTTGTTCATTAGAGACTGGAATTTCGAACCAGCCACGAATTGGCCAGTCCCTTTAAGCCAGCAAATGTTCCAGGTGTTATAATTAAATGGATCCTCGATTTTGATGATGTTCTCTTCATTTATATTTTGCTAGCAAATGATGAAGTTGTTCCAAAATTGAATGATCTAGATGCTAGATGTCAAATAACAGTTGTTGCATGGACAAATTGACATTTGAAGATAAGAAAGCAGTTACAGAATCGATGATTCAGATGGCAGGTGCACTATTGAAGAAGATGATAATTAAAAGCATTAAGTCCTAGATGTTCGATATTTAATGGACTTGATGGTTTATTTTTAGCTTTAGTTGCATAGAATGAGGAAAGGCAGTTATTAGCCTTTGTTATAAAAACTCTGAAAAACTTATTGTAAGGGGAGGATGGAGTGACTGAAGTAAAAATACTTGAAATACTATTTTGATGCTAGTTTTGTTCTTGGCTGAAGTTTTATCTTTGGATCTGGGATGTGACTGGAAATATCCAAGTTGATATCGTGACTGGTATTGTTTTGGATACTCTTTATATTTTAGTATATGATCTTCTATTTTAATATTAATACGGTGTACTTGGTTATGCTTGTGATTATTAATCAGTATTTCACTTTGTCAGCCCAATATTATATTTGAATTAATATGTCGTTGTGACTGAATTTACTAGTGTTTCTACTGTAAATTCAAGATATAAGGATATATATTTATGTCTGTTAGATATCATTTGTATTTTTACAGTGATTTCATACTGATCATTATCTCTTATTCACATATCTGATGTTGGTTATTAGTTATTAATTAATTAGACACTTCAGAAAATTTGAAGTAATTGTTTATCTCAATTTTTTTGATAAGTTATTTTGTAGCAGAATGATTTAGTGTGTATGGCTTAAATATTTCTATTTAGATCCTACCCTTTATCTTTCTGTTCATTTTACATTAATTAATAATTAATATAATATTTAAAATCGCTCTCAGCTGAGATAGGATAGATAGGACAGTTAAGATAGTATAGTTATTATTATCATAGTATAGTTACATTTAACACTTGTTAAATTTGTGTAATTCTTAGAATAATTTTAAATAATCTTTATATTCAGAAAACTCTTCAAAAATGAAAGACTTTCCTTAAGAAAGCAATTGTAGGATACCTTAGGTAGTTGAAAATAATTTTTAGGGTCTATTTAGACAGAAATAACATTAGAATAAATTTTTGCTGAATTTTAGTTTCTCCTTAAGAGAAAAATTCAGCTGGTAGCATGACCATAACCTGCGAGATTTTGCTATTCCAAACACACCGGATGCTGCTTCAAGCTAATTGTGTGGAATTAATCTCCTTGTTGGCCAAGGTCAGAAAATCAGGCCAAGAAGAACCCTTTAAAGCCAATTTGTAGGTCATAGTTCCCTCTGGACTTTCATTTTGGGTTTATCCACTAGATCAAAGCATTTTTTGTGGGCTAGACATCAATAAAGTTCCCAATGATTAAGTGATATTTCATGTATTGTATTTTCTCATTGATCTAGTTCATGGTGATTTGGCAGCTAGACAACTGCAAATATTTTGGGATACACTGCCCCATCTTTTATCCTTTCAGGGGCCTTGAGATGGGATCTTGTGGAGCAATCGATTCCTCTCCTCCCTTTCTGAAAGAATTTTTTTCCAAGATAATGCACCACTCAATGCCAATTAATATATCACCTAGCACCATGTAGGTATTAAAAGTGAGGGAGGGATTCAAGAGCCCCCATTATTGCTTATGACATTAACCCTAATTTACCAATGCTTACTCTATGCTTACTCTTGCTCCCATGAAAAAGTAAACACAAAAACCTTTTTATTAACTTATTATTTAAAAGTTACTTATTTTATAAGTCACTTATTAATTGAAAAAGGGTAAAATTGAAAAATGATAGAGTTGTAAAAATATTTATACAATAAAAACATTTCCATTGTATGTTTTAGTTTTGATTTGGACTTTTATTTAAAAGAAAAGTTTTCCAACATTCAAGGAAATAACATTTTCCTAAATTACTTTAAATAATCGAGTGATAGCTCATAAAATCGAAGACTCACATACCTCTAGAGTGATTAACTTATTTTCTTATTTATGAATATATAAATTATAATCATTTATCTTATAAAAAATACTACTCATTTAAAATGGGATCACAAAATAATAACAGATATATAGTTAAATCATTAAACAAGATGTAATGGGCTACATCCACAAAGAAATTGCGGGTCCTTTTATTATAGTCCAAAAAGATGAAGGGATATTTTTATTATAGTCCAAAAAGATGAAGGGATACAACCTGCATCAAAAGAGCTGTGAGCTGCACTTCCTCTTCAAGCTCTCACAGTCTCTCACACACTCATAGAGGTTGTTTACAATGCTATAATGCCATACACACTTGTGTTACAATGCTTTCTTTTATAGGGGAAAAATACTATGGGAAAATACTATGGTTAACCCAATACCATGGGTTTGCATCACTATTGGCCAACGAACATCCCAAAATCCCCCCCCAAAAAAAATAGGGAGAATGATGTACAATGCACCTGGAGTACAAACAACACTGAATAATAACTCTGGATCTGGAAGATCAGGCTACACAACCAACATTATTCTGTAATATTAATTAATTAAACAAATAACACCCTCTTTTGTATTCTATAGTAAACAAATTTTGTCTACCAAAGTAAACAAATTATAATTATAACGAAGATGCGTTTGCTTATCAATATTAATATTATCTGCACATGAAATTTACCATTTATATATAGTTTATAATAGGAAATGATATGGTCCAGTTTGTTTTGTTTTAATCAGGGGAACGTATACCTAACACGAGGGCAATTACCTTATACGTGGCCACTTCTTATTGGGTAGGGTCCATATTCATTGGAGGCGTAGTCTTATGAAAAGTTGGAAACTTCCAAACAACATGGGGAGATTTAAATATTGCTTTTAGGTTATCGAGAAGCGCCATTAACGGAGTTCAGATACCACACGAAAGGTGATTGGGACTCGGGAGTTCTTGGGGTTGTGCAAAAGTGGCAATGGGAAATCCCAAACAATAAACGACGTGTTTATGATACTACCTTATTATAATATGTGTTAATTGTGATTTGGAAAGTACTATTAATCATTAAGGATTGAAAAAAAAACCCGCCCTAAGTAATCATCAAGGAGAACCATTTAGGCTCCGCGCATGAAGATTAGCAGATAGCTTTAGCATATGAGCATGAAAAGCACGTTTATATTAGCTAAATTGTAATGATAAAGGCATAGTTTCAAAATGAGGCGTAGCCTAAATAGAGTCGATGTCCTCTCACAAAGAGGTGAAAATCAATATAGATAATATGATTTTATTTGTTAATAATATGGTATATATTTGACAATTCATCAAGATTTTGTCAAACCCCTTGGGCTCGCTAAAGCTAAACTCCATTTTGAAGTGAAGCGGTCATCATTACGGTTACTTGAAGTTCGCTCAGAACACATATTTTATCATAATGTGGGGAGGCTTACTCTAAAACCACCCCACCCATCACATTGAGGTGAGTGGTGATTTTCTAAGGGAAAAATAAGGAAGACAAGTTTCATTGATTTCCTAAATAGTGATGTAAAGAAGATAAAGTAATCATCGTTTTATAAAAATCTGGTATATAAGAAGGAAACCCATTTTAATTTTTTTTTAAATATATAATTTTAATATACAAAATATCTCAAAAGTTTTGAAGAATAAATCATAGTGAAATTTCTCATCCCTGAACTGACTATGTAACTTTCTGTTCTATCACATGGAAAAAAAACATAGATTAAAAACAAATTATTTCTTTAATCCAGTTTTGTTTTAAAATAAATTAAAACCCTAAAAACAAAATTGTGATAACAATAAAATAAAATTACTAGCTTCCAAAATTTCCACACCTGGGGATCTCATGTGACACGTTATGTCTTCGTGTCCACAAAACACACACAATATCATGTTGTAAAACCCCCCAACACGAGAACATTAAATTGTACAGAACAGGACCGGTGTCGGTTCTACCAGCATTGAAAATTACGTTCTGCAGGGCTGCTGTCTGTTCCACCAACGTTAACATACTCTCTGAAAAACGGGAAGAAATCCCGTGGCAGCATTTATTATCTTGATTTTATAAATCTCGTGATTTCATTTACACGATTTGCGGAAAGCCGACAGCCATTGCGAGTGCTGAAAACGTCGCAATAATTTCCAAGATAGGAGATTTAAAAAAGGAGAAAAGAAGGCGCAGCAAGAAAAGCAGCGTGCACATGTTTATGACTCGTTGGAATAAACGACATTCAAATGGCAGCATGTGATTAGGTTTTATAAAGAGATTTTCATGCAAACTGGCCTTGCCATTGTGGCTTAATGTAGTAGGCTCGTACTCATCTATGCCGATAAAATATTTGTTCTGCTCGAATTCCTGTGGCTTTCTGATTCGCCTAACTTTAAAAGAACCATGTGGATAGGGCCTCTGAGCTGGCTTTCACTGGGTTTCCGTAGGCGGTGCATCGTAAAAAGGATTTCGCAGAATTCTGCAAATCCGTTTCATGTGACTCGGCTGCGGAGGAAAGTGGCAAGAAGGACACTACCCTCCTACTGTATATATATATATATTCATTTGTATCTCCATTTGCTCATCTTGAATCTGTCTTCCCCAAGGAAATAGAAGCCCAGCTGGTGTATGCTTGTCATGGAAGGGAAGTGCAGGAACATGTCAAGAGTTCGAGTCTACTTGACCCATCTTCTCCCTAAGCTGCAGAAGATCCAGAAGAGACGCTCCAGCCTAACGCAGCGCCAGCGAGCCATTCGGTTAGCAGCAGACATGTGCTTGGCTCGAACCGGGAACAAGGGCTCTGCCTGGACTCGAGCTCTGAACCTCCGCCTCATGCGTAAAGAAAAGAAGATGAAGAAATCTTCCCCGAGTCGAAGCCGTATCATAACGCTGGCGAGGAGGATGAGATCGGCCTCTCCTGGTTGCATTAATTGTAATATTGTTGATCTTGAAACAGGCGGCGGCCATGATCATGGCGCCATTGACATGAGGAGACTCGGGAGTTTGCAGAGGATTGTTCCCGGTGGCAGGAAAATGGGGATTGATACCCTTTTTGAGGAAACCGCTGACTACATCTGGAATCTTCAAATGCAAGTTCAAGCAATGGGAGCTCTCGCAGATTTCTACACGGTGAATTCTGCAGGTCGTGCGTACGAATCTGTTGCGCAACAGCAGCGATCTGCTTCCTGTGCCGCACAGATCTGATATTGTATATGCATCATGCGCATGCTTCATTTCTTATCTGTTGAGCACAACTTTAAACACGATTGTATAACTTTCACAATGCCGTGTACATTAGAAGGCAATGAGGATGTAGGTTGTTCCCTCGGAATATCTGAGTGGAAACTGTTCCCTTTCTTCTTCTCAGTGGTATGGTATGGCTATAATGCCTAGAAATTTGCTCTTTGTAAGAATACTGCTCCAGGCCTCGAACAGGTTTGGCGCGGGATTCTAATTTGTAAAGTTTTGGAGAAATATATCAAAATCTTTCTTAGTCCTAGCCAAATATTGTGAAACATTTCTGTAGGTTCGCTCACACTTATTGCGTACTGTTTTGGGTAAAGTTTTAAACAATCCATGGGGCGGAAATCATAAAATATGTGTTTCACTGTTTCATGTCCACTTTTAAATTGTCGGTGGCCAACTTTAATCCAAGCAAAGCCAAGGGGATATTTTTTTCCATCAGAAAAACTCGCTCTTCTGGGGTATTTTTCGCATTTAGATCATGCTGTGTTGTATGGGGTAATAAATGTTTAATGTTATTATTGCCCACTGTTCAGCATCACATGTGACAACAGTCACATCTTTTCACAGTAAATTCTTTTATTATTGATAAACATTTACATATTATCTCAGATTTTGTCATAATAAATTTTCTTATGGATAAATTTGAAGGGCAGGGTCCCATTTCACTTTGAAGGGTTTGATAAATTGAAACCTTCAATGTTGACATGTAAAAATAAATTATTCTTTTCACTTGAAACTGAAGTGTATAACAAAATTTTCTTATTTATTAAAAACAGTGTATAGAAAAAAAATGATAATACGAAGAAATCCTAAGTGATTCAACTTTTACTTAGAATTAGTGAGGTAAACCATGTATATGATGATTTATCACGTCCAAATTCTTTTTATGGGGGATTTATCACGTCCAAGAGTTAGATTAGAGGAGGAGAGACTAAAATAAAGGTTGACAGTGACAAAAATGTACCCATAATCAAACATGAGATTGGAAAAAAGACCATTTAGAAAGAGATTGGTGCACTTGTTTTGTTAATTAATGTGAACATAGTGAGAACCATTAGGAGTATTGGTTTTTTGTATTGCATTTTTTTGGCCTATTTATTTAGTGAGGGGAAATGTTTTTTTCCTATCATGTCAAAGTGATTCTTGTAGTGGAGAACTACTAGCAACCTTATCTGAATGCATAATATGAAATTGGGGATGAAAGTAGGCTCATGAGATACCAAAGCTTATTTGTGTCTAGAATTGTTTTGAGAAGAGCTCCACTACTATAAGTGCTATGTTATAAGGCCAAAAGTGATCAATCATCATATCCCTAACATTAATAATAAAAACTAAAAAGATGATTTTTGATCTTCCTAAAACTATTGTACTTCTAACATTGTACATCCCTATGAGATTTAAAATTGTTTATCCTTGTTGTGACCACTTGATCATTACCATAACCAATGGTTTAAAGAAACAACATAAAAGTTAAAAAAAATAGAAGAATAACTTTTCCATGACATTTTACATTACATGAAGTTTTTTCCAATCCACGTTTTCATTAATTGCCAAAAAAAGTTACAAATACCATCACAAAGCTAATTTGTATGTTTGTCTATATGGACCCACTTAGTGAGTAACTAGCCATTCAATTTCAAACTCCACCTAATCCCTAAGCATCGTCTTCACCATAATAAACCCAAGTATTAGAACACTTGAAAATTTATCCTTCAAACTTTGGTCTTGAGTCTACTAACATCTAGATGTCAAATGAGAGGGATTGATAGGGATTCCCATTTCTCTTTTCAAAACTCAGTGCATATACTAATTATTCAAACACATTGAAAAAGTAGCCTTCAAACTTCAATGTGGATCTTACTAGTATCTCGATCTCACACGAGAAGGAGTTTGAGAGGGCTTCAACAACTATCTTTTCAAAATTCCATCTTAAATTTATGTAAAAGTGTTAGACAAAAAACAAGGACTATTATATACTGTAATCTCTTTGTAAACCTTACATGATTCAAAAATGTCATTTTGACAAAAAAACATATTTACAATCTCTTCTCTTAAATTCTAGTTTGATAGGTTTGAGGAGTGGTATGCAAGGTAATGGTCTACAATGTGTCGAGTTGAGTAACGAATAAAGATTTATTAATATATATATATATATATATATATATAGATTTATTAATATATCTTTAACAACACATTTCAAGAGAAAACTAGGAAATAGATAATGTCGACTATATAACTAAGACCAAACCCAAACCCTACAAATGTTAAGCTAGATAATAAGGAAGTCTAAGTTGTGATTAAAACAAACACCCTAAATTGGTAAAATGATTCTATACTTAGAATAGAATATAAGTCTAAATTAAATTTATTAATATCAAAGATTTTTCTTAATTAATAAATTGTGAATTACTTAACCTATTTTTTATAAAATATAGAACTAAATGTAATATCTAATTATAACCTAGAAATACTACAATTTTTTATATAAAAGAACAATTTAAGAGAAATTTTTAATAATTAGTGAGTTATTGGCCATAACCTAAGAAATATTTAATGTAAAGAAGTAACCTAAATTATCATATCTCATTTACTCTAGTATAACCTAAAAGACATAATTCTAATAAAAATAAATAAAACTTTAAGATTAATCTACTACAACTAATCTTGTATTGCTATCTAATCATTTTTTTAATAAAATTCAACCTGGATTTAATTAAAGAACAGTGCAATAATTGAAGAGAGGAATCACTTTGAACAATGTAAATCATTTCAATTATGGGAAAAACACAAATTTTTTTTTAAGCAATTCATCTCTTTTATTATTTTCATATTCAAAGGTAATTTTTTTTGTCTATTATAATTTATAGTTTATGGTCAATTTCAAATGTACACAAACTTATTGGAAATTGGAAATGAAAATAAAATCATTTTGAAGCAATAAGTCCGTACGCCAAAGGAATAGTCATTGAGACTAGTCATAATAGTAAGAGGGAGATATACCCCTCTAGGTTAAATAGACCATGAAAGACAGGTTAAATATTACTTATGTAATAACAAACTCTCATCTCCGTATATATCACTTTCAGCCCATGTAGTTCCTCTAATGTAATGAAATTGAGTTGGAATGCCCGTAGTGCCTATAATGGTTCAATCTATCTATTCATGAACAAATCTATCTATCCATGACATATGTAAGAGTAGGTGAGTAGGTAGATTATAGTAAGGGAGGGAGCACAAAGAAAGAACCAAATTCAATACAAATTGAAATGGTTTACATCCAATGCATACATTACACGTTCTTATCCATGTGGCCTCCCTAATGTAGGGGATATCCTCATAAAGTAAATACCTTCTATACCCTTAATTATATAAATCCTAGAAATTGGAAATAAATAAAAAAACAAGTCTCTCCAATATTGACATATTATCCTAGTAATTTTACGGAAACACTTCAAATTCTCCAACAAATATCAAGTATTTTAAACTTTTGATTTTTTTTTGTTCTATTATGGTTTATGGCTTTCAAATGGACACAAACTAATTGTAAATCGGAAATTGAAAAGAAAATCATTGCCAACACCTAAATGTTTTAGGAGCAACAACTATTTATTTAACCTCCGAGAGCCCACAAGAGATGACTATATTGCACACTCTATTATCATGTGGAAACCTATAATTCACATCTCTATGGACCTCACACGATTCAAATTAAAAATCATTGAGACATATTCCGCCATTCATGTCATGGAGAAAGATCTCATACAAATATGGAGACACATGCGCGGATACAAAATCATTATTATTTTAGCTAATGAGAGTCCACACATTTCTAAAGCAGTCGCTACTCTCCTAGTCCTTGGATAATATAGTTTTTTGAACTTAGATAAGGGACAACTCTGTCGGGCCGATGAAATACTTGGTTGTTAGGTCGTTGATAAAATAAGGCATTGGAATTTGGAAGGACCTTTGAATGGAGGATTGATTTCATTTGATGGTGGATCTATTGGTCAAGTGTGATTGGTCACGCCTAGAAGAAAAAAATCAAAATATAATACCTAATGCTTTCAGGAAGCAACTTTTTTTATTAACCCTAAATTCAACGGTTATTTTTAGAATTGAATCATGCCCTCCCCAGATGCTCAATTCAAAGTGATCAAACAAAATCCCCAATTTTAGGTGGATTATGGATAGTCCCTCCAATGTATATCGAGTTTATACCCCAATTTGAAGTGATCAAACAAAAGCCCCAATTTTAGGTAGATTATGTATAGTCCCTCCAATCTATATCAAGTTTATCAACCCTATCGAAAAGGTTAAGTATTTATTAGTCCACTATAAGGAAGAACTTAAATTCTCCAACAAATATCACTACAAGTTGGGTGTCTAGTGTCTACCATAGTCAATAAGGAAGATGAATCATAAACACACGTTTGGGAGGCTTGCGACAACAAGGATGTTGAAATCATGTTCTTTTCTAGCTCACTGCACTCCCAGTCCCTCATTCATGAACGCCCGTTGAGGGATTCCCTTGTTTAGATATATTGGTAGACAATTTGTACTTCTTGTTTTCATTATTAGAAGGATTACAGGAAAATGAAGGGGTTAGAGTCTACAACATTTACAGCGTCGGTTGTTAAATATTTTATCCTTTCAACCTTTGGATTTCATTAAGGAAATTGGAATAATTCAAACACTTGTATTCAAATATTG
>LPNX010430860.1:496515-594655 GCA_001517045.1 Pseudotsuga menziesii
GGGAATGACCGACATGCAAAGTCAAGATAACTGAGGAATGGTCGACTCAGGTTTCAACTTCCTTCGAACAAGAGCATAACGGCGTATGGTGACTGAATAAAGGCGGCATAGACTCGATATAAAAACTGGGACATCTCTATGACGCAGGAGGCATCAATAGAGGCTCCATAGGGACTGGAAGCATAACCAGTCGGTGGAGATAAACTCAGATAAACGAGTACAGCTCCTAAAGTCAAACTATAACCCAACCAATGGATGTGATATACAGTGCTCTGTTCGAAGGCGACACGACTCGACAGCTACCAAAGATAATATCTTTTCCCGTCCGGCTTTTTGGTTTTTTAATTTTTTTGGTCTTTTTCAGTTATTTGAAAAGCTTGAAAAAAGAATAAACTAGCTTTATAGTTACAAACTAGGAGGAGACAAGTGTCATCAAGGCAAACAAACTAGTTCCAAGCAGTGGAACATATCTATGCTCAATGCAAGGAAACATGTGTAGGATATCGACACTCGGGGGAAGATCCCCTCCCGGTAAAAGGGTAAGTCAAGTTGCAAAGGATATACGAAATGGCTCTGCATGGCTAGACATGAGACAAGCTCGGGCTATAAGGCTGAAACGCAATGTCAGGGGAGCCGGCATAAAGCTCAATAAGACAGGAAAAGCTCATGAAAATGCATCCACAACTTGATACAAGGGGATTCCGGGGGGAACATGGCCAGCATAAGATCAAGAGGAGTATGATGCTCTTGCTAAATGTCATGGCAATACTATACAACGGACTCCCACACCCTAAAAAGGAGAAACATCGGCATGGGAACCAAATGCAAATAAGGCGCTAACTAGGGTACCCATGTAAGGTGAGGCTCTACCACTCATATCATGCCACTTCTATAGCAGCAAGAAGGTTCCGTGACATAATAGAGTGGGTTTGTACCTAAGGCGAGAGTGACATGGTCATAAGGTCATGCAAAATGTAAACGGTGGTGAACCTAACCTATATGCCAGTATAGACGTTATACCTGTGAAGGATATGAACGGGTCAATCCAACGGCTCAAACGGCACTGAAAACGGCCATCTACATCACCAATTATGTCAGAAACGGTCCAAAATGGTTAAAAATGGTCAAAACTATATAAAAGGGGGTAAAAAATTTCAAATATTTCAAAAATTTTCTATAAATAGTAAGAAATAGAATTCATTTGAAACTTTTACCCATTGGAGCTTTGATATTCAACTGCGAATTCCAGGAGATTCAGCCGGTGGAATTCAGAACCGATTCTTCCAGGTACTTACTCATGTTCCCAGCTTACATTTCAATATCATTTTTTAAGTTTTTCATGGTCCAATGAGCTCATAAAGGTAGGTCTACATGAGCGCTACGGCCCACGCGGTTATCGAGGCTTTTTCCACGTATATGGCTGTCTATACGCGGAAAAGGGACATGAAGCCGCGTACATACGCAGCTGTTTGCAAAACAGCCGCGTATGACGCCGCGCAAGCTATTTAAAGGCAATCTAATGGACAATTGGCTTAATCCTCATGCAGGATGGTGCTTGAATGGCGGGAACGCGAGCATGGTGAGGTAGAAGAGGTTGTAAGGGCTGACGTAAGGGATCAGCAAGTATTACGCACATGCGGACTCTATAAGTTATGGTGCCTAGGAAGCTTGAGGGCCAAACCAGGGCTGCTACAGATGCTAGTAGATTATTGGGATCCAGACTCAGAGTCTTTCCGGATAGACGGCATGACCCTCAACATTGAGGTTGAGGATATCTACTTCATTACAGGTTTATCCAGACGGGGGGAGGTAGTGAACCTTCGTTCCAGAGGTGGGCCAGGTCATGGGCTCACGATCGATGAGTACATAGCAGTGTACTTCTATCCAGAGACTGAGAAGGTGGGGAGCCAAGTCCCCATCAATGCTATATAGGTGCTGGGCCTAAAGGCCATTCTACTGACACTGGGCAGGATAGCAGGGCTAGCATCACTCCATCAGGCCTCACGAGCACAGATGTACTATGCGATGGAGTGTATGATACCAACCGTGTACGACTGGAGCACTACACTACTGGGAAATATGAAACATCAGCTCAGTGAGTGTAAGGCAGGCACGATCCGGAACTTCGGGTTCAGCAGTATACTGAGCACGTTCTTCTTTGAGCGGGTTCCAGGACTGAGTCCTAGAGTGGATGTTCCTCTCCACGGGGCTAGAGATCCGGCCCAACGACGTTGGGAAGACGCGATGCACAGACTGGGGGGAGGTAGGGTGGCCAACCCCTATCCAGCTGACTTTTTCCCATGGTGGCGACGACAAGTGACAACCTCTGACGGCACGTCTGCGAATTGGAGAAACTGAATCCCCCACTTGGGCCTCCACCACCTCAATCCTCCATCACTTCGATAGCAAGCTTACTAACAAAGGGCAAGCTTGGGAAGAACACAACAGTGCTCCAAGGGACAAAGGGATGCAGACTCAAGCATAAAGTTCTGGCAACAATGGACTATAATTTCGATGCTCTCAATTTTCTCTTATGCTTTCAATGTACAAAGGGGTTCCTTATATAGCTTTTCAAAGGGATATTGAAAGGTCGAATCCGTGCGATCTCAAGGCATATGGAAGGCCAGGAGTCATATGAGTCAGATCCAAGTCAAGGAAAACTTCAAAATGTTTTGGACTATGCACACATCCCGATGTACACGACTATCGAGGGAATACCCGCGTATGTACGCGGTTATCGGGGAAAAAGCCGCGTATATCAATATTATAATGTTTTTGGGGATGATCAAGGTAACATCAAAAGATATAAAGTGGTCCAAAGGGGCTAATGAGTCTGCAGCGGGACAAGGGAAGGCCATACAATGTGTGATTCACCTAGTGTGGTGAAATCCGCTATAACAACCATGAAATCAAACCAGCTGTTGTGTGGAAGAGAAGTTCCATGCAAGGATGTGGGGCTTGAAAAGGGAAGTTCCCTTAAACCCTATCTTGCTGATTATAACCACATTTCATAAGTTTCATACATGAAATGTATGAGGATATGCTTTGCATACATAGGATATTGAGGATTATACATTTATAATCAACCACTAATGATAGTTATTGCATTGGTGTTGGAAATAGTGGGAAAACCAACGACAACATGGACCTGGCTGGACATGTTGCTGATGTTGATAAATGTGACTAGCAACCCTCTGGAGAAAGGGATAAGGAAACAAGTCCATAATCAAAAGTTGGTCAGCAAATTCTGTAATCTCCTGCAAAGGACCAACCAAACTGGTAATGACAAGGGTGTAATTAGGACCCATGAAGGTAAGAGTTTGACTATGACAAATTCCATGGAGTGGTAAAGGTAAGAGACCTCATACCATGTAGATATTTGAATGTTATACTACATTCATATAGAAATGTGTCATGCTTGTATATGTTGATTGAGCTTAGTATCCTAAGGAAAGTAAGTACTGATGATCTTGATTATAGTGATGCATCCTATATGAAGTAGTCATGGTTAGGCCATGCATGGTATGTTGAATGCATAGTATTCCTGAATCTAGCATTGAATGGATATGCATTAAAATATTTTATGAATCTTGTAGTTATGCATTGAATGGATGCATATGAAGGGTGTGAGTGACTGATTGCATAAGTATAGGTGCAAATGTTGTGATGCATTGAGATAAGTGCATGTGATATTATGAATAACTAATGGCTGAAATGATGAATTGATGACAATTCAGGAACCATTTCAAAGGATGTTATGAATGCAGGATAGTAAGTGCATGAAGAGGGTAGTCATGATCAATTGGCTGCTGGAAATGCTCTATGAAAGAGTAAGGGGTATGAATGATACGCTTGTGAAGTAAGGAGTATATAAACATTTCATTTAAAGTACATGAATGATGTGACTGTACCCTGTAATTTAAAGTATGATAATGATTGCGTGAAGTAAATGAGTTTTGGTAATATTGATGTGATTAACAGCTGGAAATGTTTGAATTTTATAAATTTTGAAAATGCTTCAGTGATTGTTGTAGCAATGGAAAAAGTTATAGGCATGAAGACTTACCAAATGTTTGGCTGATTGAAGTTCATGTTTCAGGTAGATTGTTTGGGATATGGAAAAATGGGTAAGACCATGACAAAGGCCGGAATCTACCATGTGAAAGAGCCAAACCTCATGAGAAGAGTCTCATGGCTGTGATAATAGTTTGTATGCATAATGAGTTGTAAATTTGAATTTGTAAATTTCAGATTTGAGAAATTGCTGACAACTACTAATCACTATTCGCTTGCATAGCATTGTGTCAGGAGGACGCATTGTAAGTGGGTTTCCATGTTATGCTAGTAAGCATAAAATCATAATGGATATGATGGTGCTACTCACAAGAGACCCACAATTGAGGATCACCTCATCGCCAAGCTAATCAATTTCTGTAGTAAACAAAGTTGCAATTCCTATTGAGTTTAATTACTAATGTCATTTGCTTGGTTATGGACAATCAATTTGGATTGTATTATCAGATAATGATTGACTATTTGGCTATTTGCTGAATGTGCCAATGGTACACACTGCATGAATATCATGTGTGATGTCCTGTAGGAGCCAAAATTCATGGGAAGGTTTTCCCTTATCTTGAAATGGGTTTCAAGGGAAACTCCATTGGACATTTTGGAAATGTCTCATCTGTACTACATGTTTGGTAAGCAACATGGGTGAGATGGTATAGATTATGTCAGTAAGACATGTGTGGATATGAAATGTAAGAAGGAATTGGGATGGAAAACCGAGGGACTATCAACTCAGAGAAGGGATCCCCCATTCCTCCTTAACGAAGGAATACTGCCTCGACAAATGGATAAGTCTTATGTGACCCTAGCTAAGAATATGCATATTAGATTACTAAAATTCCTTATGCAGAACATGTTTTGATTTTATTTCCATTAGGACCGATTGCTTAAGTATGAATAGGGCCTACATGATACAAACCGGAAAAGGGTGCACACTTTTTCGATGTCAGATCATGAAGGGATTTTTCAATATTGATTACACCCCAGGGAGTGGATGCACTCCCGGTGTCTCAATACTTGATAGTGAATGGTGTGAAATATGGTTACAATTTTAGAGCAATAATGCTAACGAATATGCTTATATTGCTTGTGTTGTCAGGATAAGCAAATGTAGTTTACAGTGTGGTCTCTTGGTGATATGGAAAATGGTCATTTATGATTGATATAAGGGCATGTGTTGTTGTTGATGGCCTAATCAACCCAACGAGGGTTGGCTTGACTGTGCCTAATATATATATATATATATTTATTGCTGATATAAGTACAGACAATTTGTTGAAGGTTTGATAAACCCAACGAGGGTTGGCTTGAATGTGCCTGATATATATATATATATATATATATATATATATATATATATATATATAAGGATGTTGTGAAGCAGCCTGCATGCTAACCTAACATCCAAGTCCATAGGTGATCCCAAGGCTTGCAAAGCAAAGCAGGATCCTGTGGACCAATGAGGAAACATGCAATACAGATAAGTATTGGATTATTTTGCAATATTTTGCTTATAAATAAACATGTGTATATGATTTGGTTATGATGTTTTAAAATATTGTTCTATAAATAAAACTGATGATAATAAAATAAACAGGTAAATCTATTCAATGTTTGAATATAGGTATCACCGGGAGCGAGGACTATGAAAGAATCCTAGGGGTGCATGTGGACATGTGACTATCCTAAAGAGATCGGAATGAGCGGTAATGAAAAATGTGCTAGTAAGACTGTGAAGGTCCTAGCAGCTGAGACAAACCATGTGGGGAGGCTCCATGGTTGAGAGGTCTGAAATAGACCGGAGAAACTAAGTTTCCTGACCAAGAGGGATTGGTCCAGTATTCACGGTTAATTGAAAGAGGCTGAGAGCACGAAAAGCCACAATGGTGGTGTGGGTTCCAGGATGGAACAAAACAAATAGGGGAAAAACTCTTGCTGCTCTCTCTTGCCTTTTTATTATCTCTCTCTCTCTCTCTCTCTCTCTCTATATATATATATATATATGTTTATGCATTGTGAAAACAAAAGGTTGTTGAATGCATGTATGACTGAAAATATAATGTGTGTATTTGCTTAAAGTAAATTATGGATGCTAGAATGGTTAATTCCCTACCCAAGAATGGACATGAATGAGCTCATGTGCCTGTTGGGAAGGTATGAAAAATATTAAATTCTTCTTAATGAAGCTTGGAATGTCATGCCAATTGGGCAATTAAATGATTGATATTAATGCCTATATTATGCTTGGTCTAACAGACTTTCAATGATGCATTTCACAGGTGAGAAAGGTGAAATCCAGTGGTGTACATTGATCATGGTAGTAGACCAAAAGCTGCTGGACTTGGTTGGAAGTCTTCTTCAAACGATTGCCAAGACCCAAGAGAATCTTGGAGAGATGCTCAAGATACAGAAAAGGCAGAATGAAATGAACCACCATATTTTGCAAGACTCCATTTGTTTGCAAAGGGAGGTGAAAAGCCTTTTGGGAGCAATCGACACCAGAAAGGAAGGTGGATCAATGATGGGACATTCGTCCAAACGATCCATTGAGAAATGCTCCAGGAATGGAGACTCAAAGGAAATTGAGCAAGTAAAGATGAAGCAACCAATGAAATGCTGGGAATGTGGAGGACATCATTTACACTGGTATTGTCCCACAAGGGAACATGAAGAGGGAAACAACCACAAAGTTCCTAGGCTTTGGGATAAGCCAAGAGTTGAGAACCAACAAGAGAATTTCTGGGAAGCCGAGGGGCTTGGTCCTGAACATTCAAAGTAGATAATTGAACATGGGATAGGTCTGCAAAATTTTGAAATTTTGATGTGCAAATTGTATATGTATTGGAACACCGAGGACAGTGTTATTCCAAGGTGGAGGGGATTGTAATACCCTAGTTTTGACTCCATTTTCATTAAAGGGCACATGATGTATATTTGGTAATTAATCACGGTGAGGAGCTAAAGGCAAAATCCCCACCATCGATTTGACTGTGTTATGTTTTGGCAATAGGGATCGTTGTCGATGGTATATCCTGCCATCCAACACATTATAGCTTTGGCATCATGTAAATATGCACATCAATTTGATTAAACCTACAGCCAACTACGACGGTGCAACGTTAAATGAAAAGGGCATGATTCCCAAGGGTAGGGGGGGGGGATTGGTGAACTTAGATCCCTAGGGAAAAGCCACATGTCGCCACTCTCTTTTTGTCTCCTTAAACCACCCCCATGCTCATGCCTGCACCCACTCTCCACGACGTGCCTTCTAAGTAACGGATGGTCTGCCCACTATGTGGATCGCGAGTCTGTTCATCTCCTCTGATGTGGGCTGAGTTAAAAGGGGTTCCACATTCCATTGTTGGGGTTCCTTTTCTGCGTCACCGATTGTTGGTTTGTGAGCATGTTAGCTCTTCCTATGCCCCATGAATTTGAAGGCTACGGCTTGATTCTTTACTCGGATTCATGCATAGTTTTGTGTCTTTTTTTCCATCTTTATCAGATAGGGTACTGTCCTGCTATTTCCATCATTGAAATTGTGGCCGTAATGGCATCCTTAGTTCTTGGGGTCGCATTTTGTCTCTCACGCAGATATTGGAAATTTGGTATTTTCCATTCCCACTCTGTGTGAGCTTTCCCAGCGATTGCAGTGGGATTTGTGTGCTGTGGGTTTGTAGTTGTATTGGGCTATTTTTTGTCATGATTTGCTTAGATGTATTTTTTCCCTTTTTACAGTGGTATCGGTTGAGGATTGCTGTGAGTACTCGTGTTCTGCTCAACTGAGTTCCCCCCTATCCATGCTAGAAGTTTGGTTTCTTTTCTATTGCAGACTGTGGAATGTTGCCATCATTTCATTGTGAGTTGTGGATATTGATTTGCCTTGGTTTTGGGTTGCTTCTTGGTTGCTAAGGCTATTGGGATTGTTTCTAGGTTGTTTTGGCCACGATAGGGCCAAGAAGAACTCTGAAGCATTGTTTGAACTGAACTGTGTTTCACCTTTTGGTCTGGGGTTGTCACCCTGTTGTCTTCATCTTCTTCACAGAGATGTGAACTGTTTGTTTTGCTTCTGTATGTAGTGGTTGGTCTTTGGACTATTGAGAGTAGGATTAGAGGATGGGTATGCTTGAGAAAACTGGTGTTTGAGGTCACCGACTTAGCATTTAGCCTTCCTAGCTCCTTGATGGCCTGATAAACCCTACTGTGTGGGCTTGGATGATTGGTGTACCTTGGCTATGTGTAATCCTTCTTGACCCTTATTCCTTAAGGAATCATGCCCAGCTCGGGGGTGGCAGTGTTGTTGAGAGATTGATGGGCACACTGGCCTATGGTTGGGTGGAACGTTGCAGTGACGTAGTTGGTTGCAGGATGAGTTCTTATTAGATGAGTATTCATGTCCATTTTACCTCTGCAATTATATTTACTGATTAATGAATATGATGAACATGTGGCATGCTTGAATGAATGTTTGTTTGCTTCCGCTATGTATATGAACGGTTATGCATCTTAGTACGTATTATGTTTAAGCTTTTTATTTTCAGCATTATATGCTTGGTCATGTTCATGTGGCTGTTTGCCCGTATGTTTGGTGTTAGTAGTGTCCTCTTCGCCGGTGAGAGGGTCGGGGATGTTACAAAGTCTCTTATACACTTTTGGATCTACTTTGGGACTTTGATCTTCTTTTTTATGAGACTTTGTATTTGTTTCCAATAGTGTAGGTGTTGGTTTCAATTAACAATTCTGAATCACTTTAGCACATACTTAGCATATATTTACTTTGAGAAATAAATATACATGTTTTCTGATTGTTCTACTTCTATTCCTAGGAAGAACTTCATCAAACTTAGATCTGTCATCTCAAACTCTTTCTTCATAGCTTCTTTGAATTCATCTATAGATAGGTAACCTGTAAAAATCATATCATCAACATATAAGCAAACTATCAAAATCTATCCATGCTAATTTACCTATGGATAAAGTGTTGGTTCAATGTTGCTTCTAATGAAGATATTACTGATTAGATAAGAATCAATTCTATTATACCAAACTCTTGGACCTTTTTTGTGCCCATAAACGGATTTCTTCAAATTGTAAACTCTCTCTTCATATTATTTTATTTCATATCATTGTGGTTGTTGCTTGTAAATTTATTCTTCAAGAATCCCACTTGAGAATTCCGACTTGAAATCCATCTGATACGCTTTCCATTTGTTCTGAGCTGCTAAGACTTCTCTTACCATGTCCAATCTAGATATTGGTGCAAAAGTCTCTCCAAAATCAATTCTCGATTGCTATGAGAAATTTTTTGCCACTAACCTTGCCTTGTAGTTTTTATTTTCACTTTTGTGATTGATTTTTGCCTTATAGACGCAGGTCACACCAATAGATTTCTTATCTTTATACAAGTAAAAAAGATCCCATGTACCATTACTTTCAAAGGAATATATTTCTTTATCTATAGCTTTTACCCAATGTTCTTCTTTTACTGCTTCTTCAAAAAACATAGGTTGACTAGAAAGAAAGGAAAAATTTGTGTTTGCATCTAATTCATCATAAATTTCTTGTAAAGTTTTAGTCTTTCTATTACTATGTTCAGATTCATTACCTGATTGAGGACTATGCATATATTGACTTGCTAATCTTGATGTTTTACCTCAAACTAATTTTATAGGTGTCCCCACTGGAGTACTTACTGCTGGTGACGATGTGAATGGATCATACTGTTGATTTTGTTCAATCCTCTTCTCTTCTTTTTCATCTTATGGTTGAGGTATTGCATATTCAATAACCTTATCTATGGTTCCATGCCATGACTATTGTTCTTTGAACAATGCATATCTTTTTATGATGAACTTTTTGGTCATAGGATTATATATCTTGTAAGATTTAGAGTCTTCAATGTATCCAAGAAAGATGCATTTCTCACTCCTTTCATCCATCTTTTTTCTTAGTTGTATAGGTATGTGAGCATAAGTTGTGAAACCAAATATTCTAAAATGTGCAACACTACGAGTCGTACATATTCATGCTTCTTGTGGTAGTTTGTTCTTCACTCTTTTGGTGGGACATCCATTCAACACATGAATAACACAATCCAATACCTCTCCCTAAAAATTATGAGACAAGTTTCTTCCCTTCAACATGCTCCTTTCCATATTCATAATGGTTTTGTTTGTATGTTCTGCTACACCTTCCTGCTGAGGTGTATGCCTTGTAGTGAATTGCCTCTTGATTCCATGGTGTTTGCAGTAATCATAAAATCCCTTTGATTCATAGTCTCTCCCTCTATCTAATCTCAAACTTTGAGTTCATGGCCACTCTGGTTTTCAACCAAAGCCTTAAATTCCTTGAGCTTGCCAAAATTTTCTGACTTCTGACGAAGGAAGTACACCCATGTTTTTCTGTTGAAATCATCAATAAATGTAAGAAAATAATAAATGCACTAAGTGATTGAGTCTGCATTGGACCACACATATTGATATGAACCAATTCTATGGGTGCATGTGCCCTTCGATACATGCCTTTAGGAAAGCTATCCATGTGTTGCTTTGCAAGAATGCAACACTCACATGTGCTTACTAGCTCTTTAATAGGGGGTAATCCTTTAACCATGTCTTTTTGCTGCAATAATTTCAAACCAACAAACCAACAAAGGGAATATGTCCAAATCTAAAATGCCACAACAAAAAATCATCCATGCATGTTTCTTTTTGGGAAACAAAAAGCCTACATGCTTGCTACAACTCATGAATAACATATACATTTTGTTCATAGTCACTTGTACCTTGATGATTAACTACCTACTTCGAGGTTTTTCATATATGGCATAGTCTGATCCCTCGAAATTGATTCTGTATTTCTTTTCAATGAGCTACCCAATACTAAGCAATTTATTATTCAACCTTGGAGCATAATACACATCTGTGATGATTTTATGTTGGCTCTGTTTGGTTAATATGTTGACAACTCCTTTTCCAAGAAATGGAACTATTTCATTGGTGTCGACTTTAATCTTTGTCCTCACTAACTCATATAGATCTAAAACTAGAATTTTATCACCTGCCATATAATTGTTGCAACCACTATCTAAAATCCAAAGTCCGTTTGGTCTTTCATGTGTAGCATGATAAGTAAAAATTACTAAATATTCTTTGTTCTTAGAGGTGTTAGTGATATTAACATTCTCTGGCATGATCGACTTTCTTCTTTCTGGAATCACCAGCATAATGACCAAACTTATTCCAATAATAACACTTATCTGATATTATGTATGTGCATGCTTGACTGCTTATCTGTTGAGCACAACTTTAAACACCACTGTATAACTTTCACAATGTCGTGTATATTAGAAGGCAATGAGGATGTAGGTTGTTCCCTTGGAATATATGAGTGGAAACTGCTCCCTTTATTCATCTTAATGGTATGATATGGCTATAATACCTATAAATTTTCTCTTTGTAAGGAATATACTGCTCCAAGCCTCGAACAAGTTTGGACTGGGATCCTAATTTGTAAAGTTTTGGAGAAATGTACCAGTCCTAG
Source organism: Pseudotsuga menziesii (assembly GCA_001517045.1). Classification (NCBI taxonomy): domain Eukaryota; kingdom Viridiplantae; phylum Streptophyta; class Pinopsida; order Pinales; family Pinaceae; genus Pseudotsuga; species Pseudotsuga menziesii. Next base: position 508,123 of record LPNX010430860.1, read on the forward strand.
CCACGTATTGTGATACATTTCTGTAGGTTCGCTCACAGAGATTGCGTACTATTTCTGGTAAACAATCCATCAGGTGAAAATAAGAAAATATGTGTTTCACTCTTTCATGTCAACTTTTAAATTGTCAGTGGCCAACTTTAGTCCAAGCATAGGCAAGGGGATATTTTTTCTGCATTTAGATAATGTGTAGTCAAGGAATGAATATTTTTTTTGTAAGTCATCAGTCTGAAGAAATATAGATGTTCAACTATAACCATGGAAGTTAGTTTTCAAAACATAGATAAATAATGGAAAAAACACTCAACCATTTTAATTAATTAACTAAACTTAAATTTATTTACAAAAGAATTTCTTGAAAATGGAGTAATAAATATCGAATGGTAATACTGCCCACTTTTTAGTATAACATTTTACAACAAGCACATCTTCTTACAGTAAATTCTCTTCCTTCATAATATAAACAGATTATTCTCTCGAGTCTCACTTATAGTTATGAACTGCCCTAAATAGAGTGAATTGTTGAAAACAAAATAATTCTGCATAGACCACAGAAGAAAAGAACAGAACTGGTAGATATGGAGTAAACAAAGAGGATGAAATGGAGCTGGAGGAGACTAGTAAATTCCCAAGGTGCAGGTGTTTATATCAATGCACAGTCCTTAAGTTGTAAGCTTGCAGGATATACCAGCTTACATACAGGTTCACCTTTTAATCCGATTACAATATCACACTAAGGTTATATTGTCTGGCCATACAAGCCGAACTATAACTCTACATATGCAAAATAATCTCAAATTTAACACTCATGATTGAACCTATCACGGATTAGCTTGGAACAATAATAAAGCCAGATATGTCAAAGGTCTGTGATTACATGAATTGGGTTCACTTAAATATCACGCTTAGCTTAAGTTGGTCTTAGTTTTGACACTCAATGGGTTTAACTAGATTATGGATATAGTGAACATAACCTTTTTCTCAATCTTGGGAAATTGCTTCTCTTCTCGCCCCTTTCATTTTGGAAGAGGCGTCCTCCGACAAGATCACATTTCCCTTCAATTTTCATTCTCCTCTCTCCCATTTATAGTTTGCACATGACACACCACTTATGTGACAGTCTTTAGTTAGAGAGGAAAGAGAACTGAGGGCAAACACCTTCGTTCTTGCTTCTGGAAAATGGTAAAGAGAGAGAAATCTCAGATATTCCTTTCTAACACAATGTTGGTAGTCCAGAGAAATATAATATTATTCCTAGGTTTACCTATAGACTCCCTTTCGTCCAAGATTTCTCTCATTCCAAGGGCTGGAAATATCTTTCATGTTACCGGTTGAAATGGCAGTCCAAACCACCGTCATCTTAGTCACTTCTCCTAACTTCTTCAGAAGTTGAAACCTCCTCAAGGAGAGCCCTATGTAATTCTGCAAAAGACACTTGGACACCACATAATATCTTGTGTGTGTGCAAGGTTAGTGATCATTTTCTAACGAAGTGTAGAAGAGGATATGAATAATATGAGTGCACTCATCCAAGGATAAACCAATTGCATAGCTAATTTGTTCCAATAAGCCAATAACAAGTGGAATATGTAGGAATTAGCAAAAATACATGTATTACATCATTACTAAGTAATCAAAGCCCACATGTACAAGTAGTAATAGTGATATGTAGATAAAAGTAATTTATCACATTAATCTAAAGCAACAATACAAGTAACGTGTGTCATTCATTCATGCAAGTATTTATGACAACATTAGTTATATATAGATAGATCAATTATGAGGACAACCGAGATTTTAGGGAGGACCCAAAAATTTAGGGCACATAATTTTAGAGCCCGAAATTTTAGCGAGGGCCCAAAATTTTATGGAGTGGAATTTTAGGGCCCTAGATTTTAGGGCGCAGAATTTTAGGGCCTGAAATTTTAGGGAGGACCCAAAATTTTAGGTCGTTAAAATTTAGGGTTAGGGCCCGAAATTTTAGGGAGTGAAATTTTAAGGAGGGTAGGGCACCAAATTTTAGGGTTCGAGATTTTAGGGACCGAAATTTTAAGAGTCTTAAATTTCGGGAAGCCCTAAATTGGCTAAATATTTTATTGTTATGAGATTTTTATAAATTTTGCAGACCTAAAACTAACCTAGAACTAACTTTAGAAAATAGGTTTTGAGAAAAAGTGTGTTAGAGCTGAAAGAAACCCTACCTTAGCACAAGCCCTACCCAACCTAGGGATTCTAAGGAGAATGGCTAACCTAGTGAGGAAGGGTCCTAGGTTAAGCAACTAGCCTAGAAAAACAAAGGAGAAACCCTAGTGCACCCTCACAAGGAGACATGTCGTTGTTTTCTATGGCGATAAGAAGGAAGGTAATGGCCTATCCTAGGTAAAAGTGTAACTCTAAGGATACCACTAAGACTCAAACATGCACATCCACGAACATCCAAACATAAAGGTAAGAATCCTGACCTGCTTGTGCTTGTGTTCATCCAACAAATTGAAGCATCGCCAAAAACAGAGATTCACCAATGAATTACCATAAAATAGTTTGCATTAACTAGAAAACTTCCTCAAGAGGAGCGCATTCATCGAGAGAAACCCTAAGAAGGGTAAAACAAGTGCATAGTGATTTATCTCGTCAACTCTGATTTAAGATGAAAGTGAGGAGATATATTTATATGATCTCACACTCACTTTTACAAATAAAATCGAGGCTGACAAGCCTGAAAACAATTAAATTTGTAATTATTAAATGTTAACTTAAAATTAAAAGAAAATAACAATGAAATATAGACTAAGGTAGGCTACCTGGGGTATTTGCATCCCCATGTGCCAAAACATGCTCAAATAAGCAAATTGATCTGAACGAAAGGTCAGAGCAGGATGGAGGGAAGGCCTTATGCCCCATCTTACCCCTAGAATACTGTAAAATCCCTCAACACCCTCCTCAAAGCACGGAAATGACCTGGCATGGAGGATTCTTTCCTCGAAGGAAAGAAGGCCAGGGAGAGCAAGGACCCACTACTTGAACGGATAAGAGGGTGTATGAAGTGGCCGCGACTGAAGACTAGTGTCTTATGGCTAAAGTAGAGGCCACTAGAGCACGTAAGAAGGGAATGGAGCCATGAGACCCAGTAGTCAACCTTTAGGGGCCCCAAACACCAACCCTGAGGTTAAAAACCTCTTTAAAAGGGAAGTCAACAATTCCATTAAGACATAGTACCCTTAAAGGAGGACCAAAGGGTCCAGCCATGACCGCTATTGCTCAATAACACCCCTTCAGGTCAAAAAATTTTGTCGTCTCTCTCTGGGGCACACCTGAAGGTGTGTTGGGTAAAAGTGTAGTGTAACACTAGCTCCAACTGCAGGATGAGTGCTCGAGAACCTATGAATCTCCTGGTACATGTAGACCTACACACATATCGAATTCCTGAGAGATTAAGAGCATATAGAGGTAGACACTTCTATCCTTCCTTGTTCGCAAAATGAGGGAAACAAACTAAGAACAATGAAAACTAACTAGATAATGAGAAGACATCAAATGCAATACACATCGGATATGCTTAATGCAACTAACATAACCTAAACACAGTATCCAAAATAGGTTAAGTGAAATCATACCACCAATGTAACCATTGAAGTAAGAAATTCATACCTGTAATCTTACCTTTGTCCTTTAGTGCAATCCAAGATAATACCTCATTTATGATATGTTGAGTTTGTATCAGGATCTTTATCTTGATGAGTGTAGGAAAGCAGACATTCTTAAGAACTTGGAAAACTTGAAACCGGTGCCATGGAGAAGCATCAATTTGGAAAGCTTTGTTGACTCATTTTTCTAGTGTAATTATGTATGGAATACCTCCATCATACATATCTTCAAAAAAAATTGGCCTGAAACTCACCCATGAATCTTGAACTTGGGAGACTATCCATGGAGTTGGACTTTGCAAATGTTCACATGTGAGTCACAGACTGTCTCTGCATTTACTCAAGATTTTCTTTGTACATAAAGGTATATTGTTTATCTTTTCCACAATCATGTTAGTAACCTCAATAATCCTTGAACTTTCGAAATTGTCAACAATATAATCCATGCCTTCATGCTTCAAATGGAAAGATAAACAATAAATATCATGAGACCGAAGGATGAAAATCATACATGTACACCTACCTTCCTCAGTCTTGTTGAGATGTATCATTAAAGGCTTGTCTATGTAGGGTAGAGCATGCTGAACAACTTCTTCTACGCTTCTTGAGGGGCACTACTGAAAGTGATAAACTAGGCTCATCATACACTGAATATCTGCAAAATAATAATCTATGCGACATGCTTCCCTGCTGCAGGATGATTATGATGGTGACATCATTGAATAATCACCAGAGATACGGGGTTCCAAATATTTGAAATTTCCATCATAATGATCCATCTTCATATAAGAACTATATGAAAAGTATGGTGTTGTTCCACCTTCAATTATGGCGGAAAAAGGGTTGAGCCATTTTTCGTCATTAGCCTCATAAGGGGAAAGAATGGTCATATCTCTTTCAATAGGGTCTTCATAAGTTATGTCTTCAACATCCCTTCTATAGGTGATTGAGAGTTCCTCGTCCCAAATAGTGTCAAGTTCTGGATCTTCCTGAGTAACTTCATAAAGATGCTCTTTCTCGCTGCAACATATGGAGACAACACTACCCAGTCTAGAGGAATCATAAAAAAGAGGACCCATTAATTCCCAATAACCATCTTCCTCAGAATTCCTGTCATTATGTTCCCAAAGATCTAGTATGTCATAAGGAGTTCCTATATGTTGGAAGGGAGGACTCATCATATCCTTCTATTTCTCAGCTTCTTCAATTAGGACTTTCAGATCATCATATACGAGACCATCATCATATTCATCTTCTTGGAAATATTTATCTATCGTGCTTAATATATCATCAGTTAGACCATGAACAATGGCTGCTTCGACCTGAGCTTTTATTTGGGATTTCTTATTGAACACTTATTGAACAAATCCTTTGCACCATGAGGTATCCATTCGTCATGGCGCCCTGAATCCTAGTGGTTACAGAAAATTTCCACAAATTCTGCAAATGATGATATCCTTCCTTTATATGTGCCACAAACTAGGCGAGAGAATTTCCTCCCAGGTGAAGGACAAATGATCGCATGTAAACATATTCTTCTTCTTTAATACCATATTCTAAATCCATAGTCATAACCATTCCACATGATGTGCAACATGATCATGGTGACCCTTGAATCCATGCCAGAATAATTTAGGTAACTCATCTAAATAACTTGGGAAAGTTGATAGATCAAGAAGAGCGAAGCCAATTTCCATTTTTGTAGCAGTCGTAATATTAGGATCTTCAAAATCGAATGGAATATCATCAATGGTTCCTTATCTTGAATAATCTTGACTCTAGAGTTTTCCCATGTTTTCTTACCATATTTCGTTGGTCACAACCTTTCTTTCTTGTTCACTGACACCATAATACAAATCCATAATGACTGCATTAATGAACTGCATAAGTGAAGAAAAACATTTGCGAGGAAAACCCTCATACAAATTTTGATTGAGAAATTGTCCTCTAGGTGAAGAGATAACATAAATAGCCTCATCTTGATGTCTTCATGCATGATGTTACTTTCCTGGATGAATCACATGCATGCTTGGACATGGGATATTGCATGGTACTTATACTGCTAGAACAATGTGAAAGGTTCCTTCCCACTATCTTGAATGGCATACTCGTGTGGAAACCCTGGAATGCATGAGAATTCCAATATGTGCATCCACAATTCATAATTGGTTTCCATCTTATGAGGCTTCCCTGTCTTTATAGAGTACTTATTTTATTTTTCTTTGATTGGAGTCACAAGGAGAAACCTGCCAAGTTAGTTAAACAAATCTCACCAAAGTACTAAATAAAACAAGGGTGTATCTGATAGATGGGACAAGCTGAGTTCTTTGTGAAATCACCAGGTAATCCTACAAGTTAGTCCTTTCAAAAAAATGTACGCAATCATATACAACCAAGGAATTCAAGACTTACCAAAATGTCGTTTATTTCCCGGATATATCACCTCAATGAATTTGAGGTCCCTGGAAATGACACCAAAATGTTAATCCTTGTCGGGATTCTTCTTTGTGGAGTCACCGCGTAAGATATGCAAGATTAGTATTCAATATTATTTTCAAAATACATGAAAGACTTACCTTAATTTTTCTTACTGGATGTCGTTCTTGCCAAGCTGTGAGTGAATTTGGATCAATCGCTTCAAATTTTGAAATAGTCCTTGGCAACGGCGCGAAAATGTTACTGGTTGAAATGGCAGTCCAAACCATCGGCAAGCATATGCAAAGAAAGTGACCACTGTCACCTTAGTCACTTTTCCTAACTTCTTCGGAAGTTGAAACCTCCTAGGGGAGAGTCCTATGGAACTCTCTAGAAGACAATTGGAGACCAAATAATATCTTGTGTGTGTACAAGGTTAGTGACTAGTGCCTAATAAAGTATAGAAGAGGATATGAATAATACAATTTCACTCATCCAAGGATAAACCAATTGCATAGCTAATTTATTCCAATAAGCCAATAACAAGTGAAATATGTAGGACTTAGCAAAAATACATCTATTACATCATTACTAAGTAATTAAATCCCACATGTATTAGTAGTTATAGTGATATGCAGATATTAACCGAAAATATTTTATCACAATAATCTAAAGCACCAATACAAGTAACATGTTTCATTCATTCATGCAAGTTTTTATGACAACATTAGTTATACATAGATAGATCAATTATGAGGACAACCTTAGGGAGGCCCCAAAGTTTTAGGGCACAAAATTTTATGGCCCGAAATCTTATGGCGTTGAGTTTTAGGGACTGAGATTTATGGCGCTGAGTTTTAGGGACCGAGATTTATGGCACTGAGTTTTAGGGACCGAGATTTATGGCGCAAAAATTTAGGGTCTGAGATTTTAGGGAGCGGAATTTTAGGGCCCATAATTTTAGGAGTAAAAAATTTCAGGAGGCCCTAAATTGGCTAAATATTTAATTTCTATGAGTTTTTTTTATAAATTTTGCGGACCTAAAACTAACGTAGAACTAACTTTAGAAACTAGGTTTTGAGTAAAAGTGTGTTAGAGCCTAGGGAAACCCTAGGCTAGCACAATCCCTACATAACCTAGGGATTCGAAGGAGATTGGATAACCTAGTGAGGAAGGGTCCTAGGTTAAGAAACTATCCTAGAAAAACTAAGGAGAAACCCTACAGCACCCTCACAAGAAGATGTGTCGTTGTTTTCTATGGTGACAAGAAGGAAGGTAATGGCATATCCCAGGGAAAAGTGCAACTCTAAGGCTACCATTAAGGCTCAGACATGCACATACACTAACATCCAAACAAAAATGTAAGAAGCCTGACCTCTGCATGCTTTTGTTCATCCAGCAAATCGAAGCATCACCAAAAGCATAAATTCACCAAATAATTACCAAAAAATAGCTTTCATTAACTAGAAAACTTCCTCAAGAGGAGCGCATTCATCCATAGAAACCCTAAGAAGGGTAAAACAAGTGCATAGTAATTTATCCCATCAATTCTGATTTGAAATGAAAGTGAGGAGATCTATTTATATAATACCACAGTCACTTTTACAAAAAAAATCTTGGTCGACATGCCTTAAAAAAAGTAAATTCGTAATTGTTAAATGTCAACTTAAAATTACAAGAAAATAATAATAAACTATTGACTAAGATAGGCTACATGGGGTATTTGCATTCACAAGTGCCAAAACACACTCAAATAAGTGAATCACTTCAAACAAAATGGTGGAGTGGGATGGAGGGAGGGTGTTATGCCCCATCTAACCCCTAAAATACTCTAAAATCCCTCAATGCCCTCCTCAAAGCATAGAAACGACCTGGCATGGAGGATGCCTTCTTCTGAGGAAAGAATAATAGGGAGAGAAAGGACCTGCTAACTGAAGGGACAAGAGGGTGTATGAAGTGGTCGCGACTGAAGACTAGTGTCTTGTGGCTAAAGCAGAGGCCACCATAGCACGTAAGAAGGGAATGGAGCCATCAGACCTAGTAGTCAACCTTTAGCGGGGGAGAACACCAACCATGAGGTTAAAAAACACTTTAAAAGGGAAGTCAACAATGTCATTAATCCATAGTACCCTTAAAGGAGGACCATAGGGTCCATCCATGACCACCATTGCTCAATAACACCCCTCCTTGCCTAAAAAGTTGGCCCTCTCTCCCTAGGGCACACCTGAAGGTGCGCTGGGTACAAGTGCATCGTAACAGTTTCATGAGACTCCATTTTAGTAATCTTGAAAGTTGGAGGGAGAGAAATGAATCATGAAAAGTTTTATTCATAAACTGGAAGATATACTTTTGCAATTACAATGAGCCCAAAGGCTTATATTTAAACTATTTTGACATGCAATTAACTTAATCTACTCATGATATTTAAGTGAACCTTAACTAATTAACTTAGACTCCTGAAATTAGAACTATTTTTTGTTAATAACTTTGCAAACATATCAGGAAATTGATCAATTGATCATACAATGCTCTACTTGAACTTCACCATTGTTTACAAGTTCTCTTATGAAGTGATATCTAGTATCAATGTGCTTATTCTTGGAGAGGTTAATTTTTGAATTGTTGTTGGTCCTTCTTATTTCTATTGAAAGCCACCCAAAACTATGCGTAATCGAATGACTTGACATGTTACTATTGTCACTACTACATACTCCGCTTCTGTGAATGAAATAGTTATCGGATGAGATGCTTCTTGGATGCCCATGAAATCACCTCTGAACTAAGATGAAAAACATGGCATGAAATGATCTTCTTGGCGTCCAAATTTTCTACAAAATCACTCTCAATATAACATTTCAAAATATCATACTCAGTTCATGAGTATAAAATTCCATAGCTTGAAGTCCTAGCGACATATCGTAATATTATTTTTCCAACTTGCCAATGTGAGTCTTTGAGAGACTCCATGAACTTGAAAATTAGGCTAACTGCATCCATAATATATGGTCTCGTAGTTGTGAGATACATGCGACTTCCTATGAGTCTCTTATACAATGTTGGACCTACTTTGGGTCTTTCATCTTCTTTAGTCACCTTTGTATAGGCTTTCCCTAGTGTAGGTGTTGGTTTTCAATTAACCATTTTGAATCACTTAAGCACATCCTTAGAATATTTACTTTGAGAAATAAATATACATTTTTCTGATTGTTCTACTTCTATGCCTAGAAAGAACTTCATCAAACCTAGATTTGTCATCTCAAATTCTTTCTTCATAGCAACTTTGAATTCAACTATTGACAAATTACCTGTAAAAATCATATCATCAACATATAAATGAACTATCAAAATTTGTCCATGCTGATTTATGTTTGTGTAAATTATTCGTTCGTTGTTGCTTCTTCTAAAGCTACTACTGACCATATAAGAATCATTTTTTCTATACGAAGATCTTGGAGCTTTCTTGAGCCCATAAAGGGATTTCTTCAAGTTGTAAACTTTCTCTTCATGTTCTTTTATTTCATATCCTTGTGGGTGTTGGACGTAAATTTCTTCTTCAAGAATCCCATTTAAGAACACCGACTTGACATCCATTTAATATACTTGACATGTTTTATGGGTTGCAATTGCTAAGGCTACTCTTATCATATCCAATCTGGATATTGGTGCAAAAGTATTTCAAAAATCAATTTATGGTTGCTACAAAAATCCTTTTTTCTACTAACCTTACCTTGTACGTGTCAATTTCACCTTTTTTATTGAGTTTTTTCTTAGAGACCCACTTCACACCAATAGGTTTCTTATCTTTAGGAAATTCAACAAGATCCCATGTACCATTTCTTTCAATGGAATCTATTTCTTCGTCCATGACTTTTACCTAATGCTCTTATTTACTACCTCTTCAAGAAAGATAGCCTTTGACTATAAAGAAAGAAAAAATGCTATTTGCATCTCATTCATCAAAACTTTCTTGTAAAATTACAGTCTTTCTATTACTATGACTCCATTTTCATTACTTGATTGAATACTAGGAGTATATTTATCCACTGATCTTGATGATTCACCTCGAACTGATTTTCTAGATGTCCTCACTAAAGTACTTACTCCTAGTGAATTTTTTATTGGATCATGTTTTCCATTTTGTTCATTTTTCTATGCTTTTCTTCTTCTTCTTGTTGAGGTATTACAACTTCAACAACCTTATCTATGGTTCCCTCCTGCCAGGTCATGATTTTTTCTTCCTTAGTTTTATGATTTTATTTATGTTTTTGAACCTTGCTAGTATTTTTGCTTCTAGGAAATTTTGTTTATAAAGGTTAATTTGAGTTCAAGCTTTTAATTTTCATGATTTTGATTTTTCTTATTTTTAAGCCTACTTTTATAGATTTTGCTTAGATTTCATTATTGAAGGGTTCCACAATGTATATATGGATTAAATGGTTTCATGAATGACACTAAGGTCGAGATTAAGCATATAAAACAAGTATTAAACTTTATTAGTGGCCTAATGATGTCAAATTATGTGATTGGATTTTCTTGTAGCGCAAGGGCAAAATTAATACACTAGAGTGCTACAAGAAAGTCGTGAATGCCAAAATCATTATTTTTCGGTCCTATTTTATCAGGTGTCTTGTCCCTGAGGTGTTAATCACATCATTTGTTACATTTAATACGTGTCCTGCATAGTTTATCATTGAAATAGGTGGATGATCATTGTATGAGGTAAATTGTGGCGACTGCATGCAGCACAGGGTGAATGATGACAACGAGTAGAATGAGGCACAATTTTTTGGGAATATGTTCCTGATATGAAGGATATGAGGGATATTGAAAGTCATGGTGAGAACACGCTGCTGAGAAATCGAGGTTTTTACAACTGAATGAGGAATTAGGGCTTTCCAGCAGCGACAGTTTCAAGTGGTCTGGACAGTTAGAGACAGGTGGAACATGAAATTCGACACCTAACCATTGAAGTGATTGCATTCCAGTGCTCACATTGATCTTCTAAGCAGGTACCCTGCATGTCATTTTCAAGGGCTTGCTTAGTTTGGGGTTTTTCTCATAAAATCCTTAATGTTAAAATTCGAAGGAAGGATATGAGTTTTTCACCTAATAGACTGTAAATGATGAACTATCAACAAATATATCCAAGTATTCATCATCTAAAATAGTAAAATTCAAAGAAAAACTATTGGAGTTCTCTGAACTCTGTGATTAGTTCAGACTGTTGCAATTTGGCATAAAAGATTCCCTGAACTGTGTGTTAAGGCAGACTGTTATGATTTGAAGATAGATAGATTGTAGGATAATCAACAGGTGTTGTTAAACAATAATTAATATGAAGAAAAGTGGAAAAACAAATAGAGATGAGCCCACTGACCTAAGTTGGATAGATAATTATCCAGAATGTGCAGAGTTATTTTCTAAGGCAGGTTGGTTGACATTTTTCAAGAAGATTGATGGATATCATGCAGAGGTCTCTCATAAATTTTCTTAGTGCTATGATAAAGACATTGTGTCTTTTGATACTTTACAATTCAAATTGACCAAGGAGTTGGTAGTTGAGGCAACAGGAATCAAGAACGAGGGAGAACTATGGTTTAAGAAGGTTCCATTCACCTTCAATGCACAAAAGTACTTACTACCTGGTATAATTGCATATTGGGGTAAAGGTGTACCCATTCATAACTTCAAGCCTGAATGGATAGAGCCCATTAAAGTTTTACAGAGTTATATTACCTACGAGGGAAGATATGCCTTCGTTTTCAAATACCACTTCAGATTTCCTCAGCATCTCAGTAATGAGTCCAAGATGAACTTGCCCTTATTCTTTCTAAAGATTCTGCAGAAGATGTCTTGCAGAATTATGGAGCACCAAAATCATACTAAACAGTCCATTTTCCACCATGGACTTATCAAACTCATCATAAACACTGTTTTGTAGAGTAGGGGAAAGACTTGGGAGTATTTCCTTTTCTGGTCAGGTTTTCAAAATGGTCAAGAAGGACAGTCTCATAGAGGACAAGCTGATAAAGGACAGACTTTGAGCAGAAAGCTCAGGCAAAACGTAAAGGTCAAAGATGAATATAGGGTTAAATTAGAGGAAGTTTTAGATCATGCAAATGAAGACTTTGAATCTAAACAACACCTTAATGACAATGAGAGCAAAATTTTACAGTCAGATATCAAGAAGATCAAGCCTATTAAAAATGATGTACCAGGAGAGACAATTTATGTTGAAAAGGTTGTACCTACAGAGAAGATTTCAGATGAGAAAGAGCATATTGAAGGTCAAAGACAAATTCCTATCATAGTTTTGTCAGAAGATGAGAAATGCTTGTTTGAGGATGATAAAGTTCCTGTCACTGATGCAACTAGGGTTTGTACTGAAAAGGAGTTTCATAGCCAAGGTGATGAGGTAGTATTACCAAAAAGAAAGAAACTAAAAGTTGTTGAATTTGCCTCAGTTACTCATCAGGGTAAGACTTTCAAAATGTTGGGAGAGATTGCTCTTGTGTGGAGACCAAAAACTAGACGTAGAAATAAGCTCAGACTGAATATGAAGAAGTTGCTGAACCCTAAATTGAACAAAGAAAGAGTAATAGTGATAGATGATTCTTCATCTGATGAAAAATTGAATGATGATAAGGGTGACAGTAAAGGTAAAAGACCAATGGAATTAGAAAGAGAGTCTGTCCTCACTGATAGTAAACTATCTGATATATTTCTAGAGGTATGAAGTCAGATATTTCAGGAACAACAAGAAGGTGAGATAAAGGCTTCTTACTCATAAAAGAAGGTGATGGTTGAGGAAAAGGTTCCATGTGAAGTTGATACTAAAGAACACCTAGGTATTCCTGAAACTCCTACAGAATTGTTGCCAGAAGATGAAGAAATTTATAAGAGATTAAATATTCCATGGCTTCCAAATGAGATGCAAACCATAGAAGGAAATAAAATATTTGATTCACAAAAAGAGAATTTACAGAGAAGGGTAAACCAATATAAGTATCAGGTGGAATATATGTAGGAGACAAATGATGGCTTGGTCATGGCCAACAGAAGACTCAGAGGGGATTTGGATGAGGTGAATAGCCACTATCAGGAGCTAATTGCAGTTTCCAGAGAGGCATTGAAAAGGAAGAGGAATACAGAAGGTCAATTTACAATGTTGAAGCAAACCATCCAATATCTGCAGCAACAAAATGAAGAACTAACTAGAAACATTGCAGATATGGAAGCAGATCAACTGAAAGCAAGAAGAAAGGACCAAGCTCTAGAAGGGATAGCCTTGTTAGCTGAAGCAGCTAAGGATCTGTAAAGTTTGTTAAGATAATTAGTTATTAGTTAGGTTTTGAAAGTTACTTTATTTTTGTAATTATTATTTAGATGAAACTATTTTGATGGGTAGGCTAAAAGTAGTTAGGGTTCAATTCCTTAACCAATTTTGGAGGATAGTATTAATGTATGTCACAAAGAGGATAAAGGTGGGATTTTTTGGCTGGCAAGAGGAGGTCTTCAGATTTGTTCATAAGCTAAGTAAATGAATCTTATGTGTATTTGAAAGACTGACTATGAAATATATGCTCTATTTACCCTTCAGTTTGTTCTCTGGCTTCATTTATAGGTTGTTTTAGTTACTCAGTTGGTAATTTCATTGCTGGTTTAAAGTTTTTATACTTGGAGTGCTTGCCATCTGTGGATGAACCTCAGTGTTGTTTTCTATTGGTTTATGGTTATTATGTTATGCATCTCAGCCTTTCTATGCTTATTATTTAGTGTTTATTTGTATTTATGAATGCATTCCCTCTTGTCATCAAACTTCTCAACCAAAAAACCTTGAAAAACCTAAAAACCCTGTTTTGTTTTATTGAGATATTTGAGATTGTGTTGGCTTGTTCTCTTGTAGTCTGGGAACAATTTCTGGCATAAACATCTTTGGCACCGTTGCTGGGGATCGAAGTTGAAAACATATTTTTCCCTGGGATGCTTATCATTTCACTGGTTTTAAGAGGTGAACTTAAACCAGCAAATTAGAAACACTACGTTTCACCATTTTGTCACAGTGGCTACTAGGGGAATTGGAACTAGAAACAAACCTATTTCACCTTTGTAGTTGGGTGTTTCAGACCTAGAACAGATACTGAAAACAACAAGGAAGATTAGAAGGTCTTAGTCATCACCATACCTATATAACCCTGATCAGTTAGATAGTTCATCACCTTTATCTGTTTTGAGAAAAGAAGAATAAACTTCACCTTGGTTAAAGCCTATAATTCCTGTTAGTAACTTTTAAGTTTTCACTGATTCTCAATCCTTCAAAAAGTCAAAAACAGTATCTCTTGGTAAAATTCCTCTATTTCATCTGAAAGTTGGTAAAATCCCTTTTCAGCCAAGTTCCAGTCAAATCTCTCCATCACCAAAGTTAGTCAACCTTAAAATGGCAGCCCAAAATCAGCCTATAGACATGATGGACCGAATGGTTGCAGCCAAGTATGCACCATTAGTTTTTCCTCACCCTTTGAATGCACTTTCTGGAGGTGATTATCAGAAATACCTGCCTAGGTTTAATGGACAGGGTGAAACTACAGCTGAAGAACACTGGGAAGCATTTCTCAATTATGCTAATAACCAGAATATTGAAGCTAAGGACGTATGGATGAGGATGTTTGTGCAGAGCCTTGATGGAGATGTCAGAAAATGGTTTAGGGAGCTGCCTGCAAATTCTATCACCATCATAGAAGAGCTTCAGGACCTCTTCATGAGACAATGGGGTGACACCAAAGATCATACTTATTATATAACCGAGTTTGGTTCCCTTAGGAGAAAGAAAGATGAAACCATTGCATGTTTTTCGAAAAGATTCAATAAAATGTATGGAATAATTCCTACAGAAACAAAACCTTCAGAAACATCTGCAAAAATCACATATGCAAATGATTTCGACCATGAATTTTCCTTACTACTAAGAGAGAGAAGACCTATCTCTTTACTGAACATGAACGATGCAGCATTAGAGGTTGAGTCTAATATATTGGCTTCTAATAGATTGAAGAAGGAAACAACTCAGCAAATGTATGACAGGAAAGGTAAGAAGGAAGCAGCGCCAAGGGTTTCAACATCCCATTCTGCAGAAGGTAAAATTGATGAGATGGCCAAGTTAGTGAAGATTTTGACTGCAAAATTAAACAAGTTAGAACTAGAAAGAGATTCAAACAAGCCTGTTCAAGAAGGTGAAAGAAACCCTAACAATCAGAACCAATTTAGAAGACAGTTTGCTCCTCGCTTCATACCTAGAGAACGAAGAAATAATGATATACAGCGGGAAAGGAGAGAGACTGAGGATCAAAGGGTACCCCCACCTCTTCAGAAAAATGTTGTTGATGAAGAAGAGATTGAAGAGGAAGTGTTATTTGAAGACATAGATCGGGATATGAACTATTTTGGTGAACAGTTGACTGAGGGTTTTGTCACTAAGGAAGAATTTTTAAATGCAGAATATTATGATGCTGATATGTTTGAAACAGAAAATGATTTAAATCTAAAAATGACTATTGTAACTACTGATATCTATCAGAATGAACTAAAGAAGACTTTGAATTTAAGTTCAGGCCCAAAACAAGTAGTACAAAACCCAAAGAAGAAGGTAGTTGTACCCACTAAACATCAATCTGATCCTGTGTGAGAGAAAAAACAAATTTAGGATAAGCAAAAGAAGAGTATGGAGGTTGAAGAGGTAAATAAAACTATGCAGAATTTTAATCTGGAAAATAAATTAGGAAAAATAAAGATTCCTATGCCTTTTACTGAATTAATGAAAAATCCTTCTTACAAAGAATCAATTCTGAAAATGATTGGTTCAGTAAACAATCAACCTCTTTCTGATACAGTGAATTTGCAAGAAGAAATTCCTAAGATCTTTATTGGATCAGCTTTGGCTGAAAAAACTGAGAATGAGGCAAGTGCTTCACCTCCATTCTACATTACATTGATTATCCATGAACAAATGATACATAGATGTCTTTTAGATTCAGGAGCATCACATAACCTAATGCCAAAGGTTGTCATGGAGGCTTTAGGTCTGAGTATAACAAAACCCTACCATGATCTGTATGCTTTTGATTCACAAGCTATAAAGTGTTTGGGTGTGATTAAAGACATGGTTGTTAGTTTGGTCCAGTTACCAATGAAAAGTGTGATCATGGATGTGGTAGTAGCAGATATTACACCTAAATTTGGATTACTTCTCTCTAGGTCTTGGGCAAAGAAAGTTGGTGGAAATTTACAAATGGATTTAACATATGCTACTATTCCTGTGTTTGGAGGAGAAAACAGAAGGATGTATAGAGAGCTTCAATTCGCCTGTATTGTGATAGATGACAAGAACCCTACAAACCATCCTCTGTATGCTGTTGATAAAGATTTGGGTACTTTCATGTTACATTTTAGTGATGATGATAATACTGTTGGTTTGTTACAGGTTGAAAAGGAACAACTAGTTAAATGTAGTAAGGAACAAAAAGATGAGCTTTGGCAATTATACTTTGATGTATCATCTTACAAAGAAGGTGCTGGAGTAGGGGTTCTTCTCATATCCCCGGGTGGTGAAATAGTAAAGATGATGTATAAATTAGAATTTATTACTACAAATAATACTGCTGAATATGAAGCTTTGCTGTTACGTTTGAAGGCTGCTAAAGATTTGGGAATTTAGTAGATTTCTGCATATGGTGACTCCGAGTTAGTTGTTCAGCAAGTGAAGAACAACTATCAAGTGAAACAGGATTTGCTGAAAGTATACCGAAATGAGGTATGGGACATGATCGACAATTATTTTGTAGCTTTTAACATTATCTATATTCCAAGGGATCATAATCAGACCGCTGATTCATTGGCCTTAGCAACTACACATTTTAGAATTACCAAAACCACACAGTTGAAGTATCCCATTGAGGTTAGGTATAGACCTTCTGTACCTAATAATGTAAAGCAATGGAGAGTGTTTGAAGATGAAATTGAAATTAAAATATTTTTGGAGCTTACACATGAGTTTTCTAGTTCCCTGATTGATCAAGAAGAAGATGATGAGGATGAATATGTTGAAGAGATTGCTGAACATGAAATTGTTGGCCACAAGATTATTGAACTAAAAGGTAATTTCATCCCAAAAGGTTTGGTACCTTTAGAAAGGATATTTTCAAAAGATGATACACCTCTAAAACTTGTTGTACAGTCTTCAGAAGAGAATGTGGTGGATTGTAACATTGGTACAACAGAACATCCTAGAATGGTGAAGATTCCAAAAGCACTCACAGCAAAACAGAGAAACGGGTACATTAAATTGTTAAAGGAACATGTTGATGTCTTTGCATGGTCTTATGAAGAATTCAAAACATATGATACTGGGATTATACAACATAAAGTACCTTTAAAACCGAATGTTGAACCCTTTCGTCAGAAATTGAGGAGGATTAATCCAGCTTTGTTTCCTGTTATTGAAAAAGAAGTTAAGAAGTTATTAGACGCCAAGATCATTGTTCCTCTCAGGTACTCTTCATGGGTGGCTAATCTAGTTCCTGTTAGGAAAAAGAACGGAGAAATCAGACTGTGTGTTGATTTTATAAACTTGAATAGATCTTCACTAAAGGATAATTATCCTCTGCCTAAAATTGAGCAAATATTGCAGAAGGTTGTTGGGGCACAAAGGATTTCTATGGTTGATGTATTCTTAGGATACAATCAAATTTCTATGCATCCTGATGATAAAGAAAAAATAGCTTTTACTACTCCCTGGGGAACTTTCATGTATGATAAGATGCCTTTTGGTTTAATGAACGCTAGAGCAACTTTTCAAGGGGCTATGGATATAGCCTTTGTTGGGGAAAAGGATAAGTTTGTGGTAATTTACTTAGATGATATTACTGTATTTTCACAATAAGATGATGAACATCTAAAACTTTCAAAACAGACTTTCCTAAAATGCAGAAAATTTGGTTTATCCTTGAATCCAAAGAAGTCACACTTTGTTGTACAGGAAGGCAAATTATTGGGTCATTTAGTTTCAGCTGATGGTATAAGGATTGACCCAGAAAGAGTGAAAGCAATATTGAAGATAAGTTTGCCAAGGAGTTAAAAAGATGTCCAATCTTTCATTGGTAAAATCAACTTTCTACGTTGGTTTATACCAAACTTTGCTGAGACTATCAAGCAGATTACAGCCATGCTAAAGAAGGATCAAGAATTCAAGTGGACCACTGAAGTAAATAACTCATTTGAAAAACTCAAGATGGCTCTTACTGAAGCTCCTGTATTAGTAAGTCCAGATTTTACCGGAGAATTTCTAACCTTTTCCTTTGCATCTGAAGATACATTAGCCGTTGTTCTATTGCAGAAGAATAAGGATGGTCTTGAACAACCCATTGCATTCTTCAGCAAAACTCTGAGAGATTCTGAATTAAAATACAGTATCTTGGAAAAACAGGATTATTCTTTGGTAAAAGCTTTGAAATTCTTCAGAATCTATGTTTTTCATTCCAAATTTATTTCATATGTGCCTAATGCTACTATAAAAGATGTTTTGACACAGCCTGACCACGAGGAAAAAAGAGGAAAGTGGATTACTAAAATTATGGAGTATGATGTAGATATTAGACCTACCAAATTAGTGAAGGGACAAGGTTTATCCAAGCTATTGGATGAGTCAAATCGCCAAGATTTAGGATCTCATTTGATGGCAGAGGAGCCAGCTCAGGAAGAAAATCAAGTAGAGTTGGAGAAAGAAAAGATTATGGACTTCTATTAAGCTTCCACATGGTATGCAGACATTGTATATTTTCTATTGTATTTGTAATTTCTTGAACACTTAGATAGAAAAGATGCTAGGTCTTTGAAGCTAAGAACTACTAAGTACTGTTTGGTAGAACAACAACTATTTTGGAAGGATCCAGGGGGTATTCTACTCAGATGCTTAGACAAACCTGAAATTGAAGGAGTGATTTCTGAATCTCATGAGGGTGCTTATGGAGGTCACAAGTATTGGAAGGCAACTGCATACAAAATATTAAGAGCTTGGTACTATTGGCCCTCTTTATTTTCAGATGTATATTAGCAGGTAAGAGCATGCATCCCTTGTCAGAAATTTGTTGGTAAACAAAAATTGTTGTCATTACCTTTAAAACCAATTGCAGTAAGTGCCCCTTTCCAGCAGTGGGGTTTGGACTTTATAGGAGATATAAGTCCATCCTCCTCAGGACAACACAAGTGGATTTTGACTGCAACAGATTTCTTTACCAAATGGGTGGAAGCTATCCCCACGAGGAATGCCACATATAAGGTGATTATGGAATTTATTGAATAAAATATCCTCAGTAGGTTTGGGTTTCCTCAGAGAATAGTAACAGATAATGCAAAGGCTTTTAAGTCTAAGGAAATGGGAGCATTTTGTGAAAAGAATGGCATCTTGTTGAAACATTCAACTCCTTACTATCCTCAAGGTAATGATTTAGCTCCATCCGCTAATAAAAATATCATTCAGAGTATTAGAAAATTGTTGAAGCATAATAAGAGACCATGGGATTCTATGCTAAAATATGCATTATGGGCTGACAGAATAACAATCAAACAAGAAATTGGAACTTCTCCTTTCCAATTAGTGTATGGTACAGATGCAGTTTTTCCTGTCCAGTTGGGTATCCCAGTGATGAATTTTTTTCAGGATTGTCAGGAAGAACCTAATGATATGCAGAGAAGGATTTATGCAATGATAGAGTTGCAGAAGAATAGATAAAAAGTGGAATAAAAGCCACATGTATATAGATTGAAGATAAAACACAGATTTGACAGGAAAATCAAAGATAATACTTTCTCAATAGGTGACATGGTTCTAAGGTGGGATGCTAGAAAAGAGCAAAAATGGAAACATGGAAAATTTGATAACCTCTGGTTTGGCCCTTTCCTAGTATCTAATTTTTTGGAAAATAACACTTTTGTTCTATATACTTTGGAAGGTGAGGAATTGTCAAGTCCAGTTAATGGACGATTCCTCAAGCATTTCTACAGTTTTTGAGGGGAATTTTAGTTTTCATTGTATATACCGGTGTGAGTAAAACACAATAAGGACTCCATAACCCAATGGAAATTTTGCAGATTAGCAGGTAGAAGTAAAGAAGGGACTGGTCTACAGGTTCTTGAAGCCTCACAAGGAGGAATTCATCCCGCAGTAGGAGCCAGATGTTAGGTCATGATTTTGTCTTCCTTAG
This sequence comes from Pseudotsuga menziesii, assembly GCA_001517045.1. Classification (NCBI taxonomy): domain Eukaryota; kingdom Viridiplantae; phylum Streptophyta; class Pinopsida; order Pinales; family Pinaceae; genus Pseudotsuga; species Pseudotsuga menziesii. The sequence continues at coordinate 528,434 of LPNX010430860.1, forward strand.
TTTTATGCTTTTATTTATGTTTTTGAACCTTGCTAGTATTTTTGCTTCTAGGAAATTTTGTTTATAAAGGTTAATTTGAGTTCAAGCTTTTAATTTTTCATGATTTTGATTTTTCTTATTTTTAAGCCTGCTTTTATAGATTTTGCTTAGATTTCATTCTTCAAGGGTTCCACAAGGTATATATGGATTAAATGGTTTCATAAATGACACTAAGGTCGAGATTAAGCATATAAAACAAGTCTTAAACTTTATTAGTGGCCTAATGATGTGAAATTATGTGATTGGACTTTCTTGTAGCACAAGAGCAAAATTAATACACTAGAGCGCTACAAGAAAGTCACGAATGCCAAAATCATCATTTTTTAGTCCGATTTTTTTGGGTGTCTTGTCCCTGAGGTGTTAATCACATCATTTGTTACATTTGATACGTGTCCTGTATAGTTTATTATTGAAATAGGTGGACGATCATCGTATGAGGTAAATCGTGGCGACTGCCTGCAGCACAGGGTGAATGATGACAGCGAGCAGAATGAGGCAGAATATGTTCCTAATCTGAAGGATATGAGGGATATTGAAAGTTGTGGTGAGAACACACTGCTGAGAAATCAGAGTTTCTACAACTGAATGAGGAATTAGGGCTTTCTAGCAGCGATACTTTCAAGTGGTCTAGACAGTTAGAGACATGTGGAATGTGAAATTCGACACCTAACAATTGAAGTGATTGCATTCCGGTGCTTGTATTGATCTTCTGAGAAGGTACCCCATGTGTCATTTGCTAGGGCTTGCTTAATTTGGGGCTTTTCTGATAAAATCCTTAATGTTAAAATTCAAAGGAAGAATATGAATTTTTCACCTAATAGATTGTAAACGATAAACTATTAACAAATATATTCAAGTATTCATCATCTAAAACAGTAAAATTCAAAGCAAAACTATTGGAGTTCCCTGAACTCTATGATTAGGTCAGACTGTTGAAATTTGGCATAAAAGATTCCCTGAATTGTGTGTTAAGGCATACTGTTATGATTTGAAGATAGATAGACTATAGGATAATCAACAAGTGCTGTTAAACCATAGTGAATATGAAGAAAAGTGGAAAAACAAATAGAGCTGAGCCCACTGACCTAAGTTGGATAGATAATTTTCCAGAATGTGAAGATTTATTTTCTAAGGCAGGTTGGTTGACATTTTTCAAAAATATTGATGGATATCATGCAGAGGTCTCCCATAAATTTGCTCAGTGCTATGATAAAGACATCGTGTCTTTTGATACATTACAATTCAAATTGACCAAGGATTTGGTAGCTAAGGCAACATGCGTCAAGAACGAGGGAGAACTATGGTTTAAGAAGGTTCCATTCACCTTCAATGCATAAAAGTACTTACTACCTGGTATAATTGCATATTGGGGTAAAGGTGTACCCATTCATAACTTCAAGCCTGAATGGATAGAGCCCATTAAAGTTTTACAGAGTTATATTACCTACGAGGTAAGATATGCCTTCGTTTTCAAATACCACTTCAGATTTCTTCAGCATCTCAGTAATGAGTCCAAGATGAACTTGCCCTTCTTCTTTCTAAAGAGTCTGCAGAAGATGTCTTGCATAATTAAGGAGTACCAAAATCATACTAAATAGTCCAATTTCCACCATGGACTTATCAAACTCATCATAAACACTATTTTGTAGAGTAGGGGAAAGACTTGGGAGTATTTCCTTTTCTGGTTAGGTTTTCAAAATGTTCAAGAAGGATAGTCTCATAGAAGACAAGCTGATAAAGGACAGACTTTGATCAGAAAGTTCAGGAAAAAGGTAAAGGTCAAAGATGAAGACAGGGTTAAGTTAGAGGAAGTTTAAGATCATGCAAATGAAGACTTTGAATCTAAACATCACCTTAATGACAATGAGAGCAAAAATTTACAGTCAGATATCAAGAAGATTGAGCCTGTTGAAAATGATGTACCAGCAGAGACAATTTCTATTGAAAAGGATGTACCTGCAGAGAAGATTTCAGATGAGAAAGAGGATATTGAAGGTCAACAACAAAGCCCTATCACAATTTTGTCAGAAGATGAGAAATGCTTGTTTGAGGATGATAAAGTCCCCGTCACTGATGCAACTAGGGTTTGTACTGAAAAGGAGTTTCACAGCCAAGGTGATGAGGTATCATTACCAAAAAGAAAGAAACTAAAAGTTGTTGAATTTTCCTCAGTTACCCATTAGGGTAAGACATTCAAAATGTTGGGAGAGATTGCTCCTGTGTGGAGACCAAAAAGCAGACCTAGAAATAAACTTAGACTGAATATGAAGAAGTTGTTGAACCCTAAATTGAACAAAGAAAGATAACAGTGATAGATGATTCTTCATCTGATGAAAAATTGAATGATGATAAGGGTGACAGTAAAGGTAACATGCCAATGGAATCGGAAAGAGAGTCTGTCCTTACTGATACTAAACTAACTGATATATTTCTATAGGTATGAAGTCAGATATTGCAGGAACAACAAGAAGGTGAGATAAAGGCTTCTTACTCAGAAAAGAAGGTGATGGTTGAGGAAAAGGTTCCATGTGAAGTTGAGACTGAAGAACACCTAGGTCTTCCTGAAACTCCTACAGAATTGTTGCCAGAAGATGAAAATTTTTATAAGAGATTAAATATTCCATGGCTTCCAAATGAGATGCAAGCCATAGCAGGAAATAAAATCTTTGATTCAGAAAAAGAGAATTTACAGAGAAGGGTAAAACAATATAAGTATCAGGTGGAATACATGCAAGAGACAAATGATGGCTTGGTCATGGCCAACAGAAGACTTAGAGAGGATTTGGATGAGGTGAATACCCACTATCAAGAGCTGATTGCAGTTTCTAGAGAGGCATTGAAAAGGAAGAGGAATACAGAAGGTCAATTGACAATGTTGAAGCAAACCATCCAAGATCTACAGCAGCAAAATGAAGAAATAAATAGAAAGATTGCAGATATGGAAGCAGATCAACTGAAAGCAAGAAGAAAGGCCCAAGCTCTAGAAGGGATAGCCTTGTTAGCTGAAGTAGCTAAGGATTTGTAAAGTTTGTTAAGATAATAAGTTATTAGTTAGGTTTTGAAAGTTACTTTATTTTTGTAATTATTATTTAGATGACTATTTCGATGGGTAGGCTAAAAGCAGTTAGGGTTCAATTCCTTAACCAATGTTGGAGGATAGTATTAATGTATGTCACAAAGAGGATAGAGGTGGGATTTTTTGGCTGGAAAGAGGAGGTCTTTAGACTTGTTCATAAGCTAAGTAAATGACTTTTATGTGTATTTGAAATACTGATTATGAAATATATGCTCTATTTTCCCTTCAGTTTGTTCTCTGGATTCATTTATAAGTTGTTTTAGTTACTCAGTTGGTAATTTGATTGCTAGTTTAAATTTTTTATACTTGGACTGCTTGCCATCTGTGGATGAACCTCAGTGTTGTTTTCTGTTGGATTATGGTTATTATGTTATGCATCTCAGCCTTTCTATGCTTATGATTTAGTGTTTATTTCAATTTATGATTGCATTCCATCTTGTCATCAAACTTCTCAACCAAAAAACCTTGAAAAACCTAAAAACCCTATTTTGTTTTATTGAGATATTTGAGATTGTGTTGGCTTGTTCTCTTGTAGTCTGGGAACAATTTCTGGCATAAACACATCCCATGAATTATTCTTTGAACAATATATATATATCTTTTGATGATGACATTTTTCATTATAGGATTATATAGCTTGTAAGCTTTAGAGTCTTCATTGTATCCAAGAAATATGCATTTCTCATTCCTTACATATAGATGTTTTCTTGGTTGTTTGGGTATGTGAGCATAAGTTGTCAACCAAATATTCGAAAATGTGCAACACTACAAGTGATACCTATACATGATTCTTGTGGTACTTTGTTCTTCACACGTTTTGTGGGAGATCCGTTCAACACATGAATAATGTAAGCCAATGGCTCTTCCCAAAAATCATGAGACAAGTTTCTTCCTTTCAACATGCTCCTTGCCACATTCATAATGGTTCCGATTTTACATTCTGAGGTGTATTCCTTGTAGTGAATTGACTCTTGATTCCATGTTGTTTGCAATAATCATGAATTCCATTAAGTCATAATCTTCCCATCTATTTGATCTTAATACTTTGAGTTGATGATGACTCTAGTTTTCAACCAAATCCTTAAATTCTTTGAAATTTCCATAAGTTTTTGACTTCTGATGAAGGAAGTACACCCGTGGTTTTGTGCTGAAATTGTCAATGAATATAAGAAAATAATAACAACAATAATTTCAATCCAACAAAATGAAAATGTCCAAATCTAAAATTCTATAATCAAAAGTCATGCAGGCATGTTTCATTTTGGCTAAAAGAGCTTACATGCTAGCTTCAATTCATGACCAGTGGATACATTCAGTTCCCAATCACTTGTACCTTGATGATTAACATTCCTCTTGGAATTTTTCTCTATAAGGAATAGTTTGATCCCTCGAAAATGAGTCTATATTTCTTTGTAGTGAGTTTCCCAATATTGAGTGAATTATGCTTCAACTCGAGAGCTTAATACACATCTGTGATGGGTTTATGTTGGCCTTGTTTGGTGAATATTTTGACCAATCATTTTCTAAGAATTGGAACTATCTCACTGGCATCGAATTTAATCTCTATACTCACTTACTCATCTATATATGAAACTTTACTTTTATCACATGTCATATGATTGCTGGAGTCACTATCTAAAAGCTAAAGTCCTTTTGGGATTTCATGTGCAACATGAAAAGTAAGAAGTAACAAATATTCTATGTTCTCATAGGTGTTAATAACATTGACATTCTATTTTTCCTGGTCAACATTATTTTTTACAATTGCTAGCATAATGGCCAAACTTATTGAAATAATAGAACTAATATTTTATCTATCATACCTTTTTTCTGTTATCACTCCTATTTTCTTGTTCTTGATATTGATCTTCCTTGCCATTGCTTTGACCGCCTCTTCCTATGGTTGTAGATATTCCTATGTCTCTTCCTCTATTTCTTGAGAAAGAGACCTGGTATTTCAATGCGTTGCCCATAGAGGAATCATCGATCCTATTGATTCTGGATTCATGAGATAGAAGCAGTCCCGTTAACTCTTCTAGAGACAAAGTGCTTAGATATTTCGCTTGTTCAATTGCTGCAAATTTCAAATTGAATTTACTAGGTAGTGATCTTAGAACACTTTCAACTACCATTTGATCTTATATTATTTCACCATACGTATTTAGTTCATTTACTATTCCCATGACTTGAGTCATAAATTGATCTACTCTCTCTCTCTCTATATATATATATATTTCATCTTTAAATATTCAAAATCTCTTCTCAAATTGTGTATCTTGTCTATTTGTACCTTACAAACACTGTGGTAACTAGTCACCAAGATTTCCTATGGTTTTTTTGAGTGGAATGTACCTGATACCTTTGGAAATAGATTGTTCTCCAATCCATTTATGATAAGATGTAGTGCTTTCATATCCTTCTTCCTATGAATCAACAAGGTTTTATTTTCTCTGTTTGACAAGGATTGCTCAGTTGCAACATCCACCAATTTAGAATAACCACACACAACATACTCCCACACATATTGTGATCTTAAAATATTTCCTTCCTTGTGGCCCGCATATCATAGCCCTTTCTCCTCATAGGAAGAGAAATCTGCTAGCTACTAGAAGCCGTATAGACGTTGGAAAATATTTTACTAGCTCTTTCAAAAAAATCTCTTTTTTTTAATGATTTCTCCACTCTTTATAATCTTTTACAAAAATATTTTATTTAAAAATAAAAATTAGAAAAAAATATTAAAAAAAAACATATTAAAAAAATGTCTTTTTCAAAAACAACTTTGCAATTTAATTCAAAAATCAGGAGAGGAGGTTTTTTTTGTGTCTTTTTTCACAACTTTATAATTGCACCAAAGAGATGCATTCTACAGCCCAGTAGGGGAGAGATGTGTAACTCCTTCCGTGTTCATCCTAGAGTTAACACATGTCCTTTATAAAAAATAATAAAATATTATTAAAAATAACATGCCGGCTTAAATTAAATTTAAATTATTTAGAATTGCATATATATAAAACAACATAAATTAGATAAACTAAAACCATAAACATTGACTTACATATTTTCTCAACATTTTCATTCTAAAAAAAAGATTTGTAGCTTGAGAGATTTAATCCCTCTAGGTGTTTGATAGATCCCCTTTTAGATGGATCTTGTTAAACCCCCAAATAAGCATTTTCAAAATATTAAAACTCAGGACACGGTTTCTCAAAGTTTAAATCTCATGACACAGTTTGCAAAGAACAATTTGAAATCTCTCTTGGTGAATGGACTACCTATGATTTATACCAAGAAACCTCGTTTGTAATTTGAACTACTCACGATTTTAACCAACAAAATAATTTCAAATGTTTGACAATGATAATCGTGACCAATTATCAAATTTGAAGGGTGGGTCTTAATTTCAATTGGAAGGGTATTTATTTTCTGAGACCTTCAGAGATGAAGAGAAAAATAAATAATTGTACTTCAATTGACAAGTATAAATTAACTGAACCCTTTCACCAAAAAAATGGCAAAGACAAATATTGTTCGTTCTAATTTTTATGCTTTTAAACAATTGAGCACTCCTTAATATCTACATGCAAAAATGATATATTTTCAATAAAAAATATTTTGAACACATTAAGTTGTCATATGTGTCTCATTAATTTTACAATTCAGTAACATAACAACACTTATATTGTATTTTTTCCAGTTGGAGCACACTTCATTCTACAAAAAAACTACATAGACTATGCGATAACCATATTGGGGCATTCACGTGCAATCCAAGCTTGAGAGATGTAAGAATGATAAGGTTTGGGAACCTAAGAAAAAATAATACACAACTAAAAAAACATTAAAAAAAAATTCCTACATACCAAGCAAGTTAGCAAAGCTCGCATAACCAGGGTTGAGGCATCAAATTTTTCTGTTCAATACTTGTCGTGAAATCATACATGTATGGAATGAAGGGAAAATGGAATCGAGCTTAATTCAATTGAAACTCACTACATGTCTGAATCTCAACAACCCGCCTTTTAGATTGAACCAAAATACCAAAAGAAGTTTATTAATGGCTAGATTTGAGAAGTTCTAGGTGTGAGTAATTAAGGGCTCGAGGCTCTAAAATTTGTTGTGTTTCATAACAGTCCATGATTCACTGAATAAACACTCATCAGTAGGAATTTAGGCTATTTAATGAAAACTATTAATGTGTATAACCTCTATGTTGAAACCATTTTCCATGCTGATGCATGCCACTACCCTCTTTATTGTCTTACCCAAAGGCATGATAATGAGGAAGACGACCTAAAAATATGGACTTCACCTTCAAATAATGCCTTGAATCACATCGGTAAGGAGTAATAATAAGATCACAACAATCCAATGTGTCAAATCTCAGTTGATAGTGTTAATTAAAGACTTATATGGTAAATTTAATATAAGACTCACTTATAGTTGTCTCTTATTCTTTGCATCAATTTGTATTATAAATTGAGGATCTGCATGCATAATAATCCTTAGTTATGACTATGAGATGAGGATTTAAAGAGAAAAAGATGTAAAGACAAGTAATTTTTACATGTATTTTGGTGGAGCTGAGGACAAATGTTGTGAGAAACCACAAATGTTTGGAATGATGGAGGGAGATTACATCATGATCATGCCACCCATCAAATTGAAGACTATTCTTGAGCNATTAATTACCATTGTTTCTCCATATCGTGTGCCCAATGACACCACTCTATATCAATGCATAAATTGACCTCTCCGCAATTTGTGATCTTAGCTACATGCCATTATTTGTATTTTCTTATAGTTGTCGTGAGTCCATGATATTCATGCAAGAAATGAATTATTGTAGAGAAGGACTTATCAAACTGGCCTTTTTAATTTCAGTTTGATGAGAAAAGAGTGGACATTGGTATTGAGGTTCACATAGATAGTAGGCACAAAGTTTTGATCTCATTTCGGGCCTAGTAGTAGACTAGTAGTTGTTCTTTTTTGTTATAGTCGTAGTTGTTGACACATTGTCGCACTTTAGATTGAAACCCCAAGTGACTTGGTAGTCAGAGTCACATCTTGATGGCTAGTGCCTTGAAGTCATGAATGATTTCTTGCCATCTTGCACAACTAAGAAATGAGTGCATGACATGAGTGAGTGAGTGATTATAATTTATCATATTTCCAATATTTTGAATGATGAGTTGAGCTGAATTTAAACATATTGACAAATTTATATGAATGGGTAATTTCAAATGTTTCCCTTCTTTTGAAATATTGATATAAATTATGCCCCTCTTGATTGGAAGGGTAAAATTCAGATTTTAAATTTTTATTTGAAGGGAAATTTTAACTTTACAATTTTGGGAAGGGCTAGAACCCTTTGGAAGGGCTGTGAAGGGTTCAATTTTGAACACTGATCACGAATAGATAAAGGATATTCACACGATGATCATGAGAGGGTAGCAGAGATTCCCACAATTTTCACCGAAAAAATTACTCACTCTCTCCTACACTCTGATCGATCTTCTTCCTAAGATATGATACAAATATGAAGGTTGGGGGTAGAGATATGAATCATAGATATTATGCACGAACGATTTATGTCTTTAAAAATATTTTTTCATAAACTATAATATCTACTTGATGGAATGAAAATGATCCCGAAGGCCTATATTTAAACTATCTTGACATGCAACTCATTTAAGCTACACATGATATTTAACATAACCTTAACTAATTAACTTAGAATGCTAAATTTAGAAGTAGAGATAAGAGGTAGTTAATTATTGTTTTCTAATAAATCTCTCATATTGAACTTCTAGTAATAAATCTCTCATATTGAACTTCTAGCTTCCTTTCTCTTGAGCAAGTGGGAATGTTACTAATCATTTTTTTTGCAAACGATCCCTATGTACTTGTCCTCAATGTTGGAACTACCCGAAAGTCCTCAATGTTGGAACTACCCAAAATATTCGTCAAAGTGATCCAAAGAAATGCAAAAAAAATCCCAATGCTCAAGTAGAAAAAAATGGCCATTGATAGGTATCGTAGGATGGTAAACTATAATCCTCTAAGAGGGAGGGGAAGTATGAACATACATGATCCTAGTTAGATGGATGAAATCCTTAGGTGGAAAAATTCATACGATGACAGTTCCAAAACTGCAGTTCACTATGGGGCAGAATTTGGTAGGAAAAAGCCACCAAAGAGAAAACGTCTTTCTTGAATACAAAGTTCCTAGAATAGATGAAAATAAAGAGCTCTTACGAGAGGTGACTAAGAGGAGGGTTGGAAGTCTATATAACTTGAAAATACTATTACTGGAGTATTTTGGGGAAGCGAAGTGGAGGATAATACATGTTTTACTATTCTGAATGAATCATTAGGGTTTTTAAAAATTCTTAAAGAATCATTATAGTTTTTAAACAAGTAATAGACAGATACAAATATGAAATGTTTCAATTATAAGGAACATGGTTCATGATCCTTACTCAAAGTTAAAGTAGCATACGATAAACAAAATTTTAGAAATTAGATGTGTTAAACTACGCAACCCACCTCGGTAGGCCATCAATCAGAATGCACAATACATATACAATGAACACACATGAAACATACAACAAAAATCAATGACACCAATAATGTCTTCTATTAATGTATAAAATCAATTGACCTAAGTTTTTTACAATCAGGGTTAATTTCCCTTGTTTCTAGTTCTTAGTTGATCTCCTTGTCAACGATTCTTCAACGTTAGCAGCATCAACTGCTTCTCAATAGCAACCTATTTTCCTTACCTCAATCTATAGTCATAATCTCTTTCACAATCTTTGTTTTCTACCTAGGATTCTTCTAGAAGCCTCTATGCACTTATCGTCTTCTGTTATTAGTGTTTAATGCTTCATATAAAACATCCTCGGTGATCTAAACAATCTAGCGTATCCAACAACTGCGATAACTTCTACATTAATTACTCCAACTATTCTTGCAACACCCTCTGTTCTCCTATGCTTTGAACTTCTCCATTTGTCGTTGTCTCGACTGAAACTTGTCGATTCCTTTATTGGTTTATTGATGTGACACCTCTATCATTTCAATCCCCTTACTCTTTATCTTTTATGCAGTCCGGTCGATTTTCATCGATACACTCTTCCTCGCCAATCAATATTTTGACTACTTCTATATTTTCCAGTCATCCTTCCTCGACTCCTTTTCATTATCCGTTGGATTTGTTTTCCTGTCATTTCCTCCCAACTATCTGGTCCTTAACTAAACACTATGTTATAGTGTTGACCTCCCTTGTTGATTTCTCTCTGACCCAAGTAGTCCATAGAGTATTCTTTTGTTTTAATTTTTTGGTCATTTGATTTCCCTGCTCTCTCTTCGAGGTCATCGACACTCCTCCAAGAGAATTCAACTGTGTACCTTTTATTCGAGGTCTTGGATTACGATCACACTACATCAATATCCTCAAGTACAAAATAAATATGCTCTTGGTTCTACTCTTCTATTAAAAATTCCAGTCTTTCGTATTCCTCTTCTAAAATTTATCTCACCTTCTCTAAAACATTTTCCTTCCATTAGAATAAATATTGGTTCTTCCTCTGACTTCTTGTCTGACCAACTTCTTGCTCTTAGAGAACCTCGACAATTTTTTTGACTGGTCATTCTAGTCATTGATATTTCTAGTCTATGGTCGAGTCACTCCCACTCATCAACCCTTCTTTGTACTTATATATGTCAACGATGTTGAACATCAATGAAATGTCCAACTCTTCCAAGAATTCTAGTACATAGGAATTATCATAAATTTTCTTCAATATCCTACATGGGACAATTTTATTCAATTTTAACTTGCTAAACATTCCCCTTGGAAACCTTTCCTTCTAGAGATGAGCATAGATTAAGTCTCCTTCTCTGAATGCTTGTAGACATTTCTTTTGGTCGGCCCTGATCTTATAGTGTAATATCCCAAATAATGATATTCTCTAATGTTCTATTGTAATGCTGACTCACACACTCAATCTCATACATAAATACGAAATAGCTGGGCATGCAAACTTGCCATGCAAAAATGCCCTAAAATGTAGGTGAATTAGGGTTAGGGTTTGCAGAGAGAAATTAACAATTACCACTGATATCCCGACTAACAATGACTCCAAAGATAGCTACATGCATAAACATTTGGATAGGTGGGCTAGTAGTGGTCCTTTGCTCTGGTGTTACCGCCTTGCATTACTGTAAGCACCCTCCAGACTAAAGGTGATGTTTTTTCTAGAGGACATGTTAGATTAAGCTGAAGCTTTGTGGGATTGTCCTTCTGCTGATGCCGGAGAGATATAATTCCACATCCAGAGTTTTGGAAGCCTCTAAGTACCTTAGCAAATTGATTTGTGGTTCTGTTGCTAACACCCTCCAAGCTCTTTGTTTGCTGATAGTAGCTCCAGATGAGAAAAATAATGGATGATAATCACTTTATGCCATAGGATAGGCCTGCTGAGAAAGAGGAAGCTGACATGTGGAATAAAGACTGGTTTTTGTGGTCCCAGCGAATCCTTCTGTGGTTTCCCCGCTACTTTCGGCTGCAAAATGTGGATCTGCCAATAACCCTTTGGAATGTGTTGGATCTATGAATACTGAAGTATATGATGAATGCTGTGGATAAACTTGGATAATCTATCCCAATAAGAGACTAGAGAATATATCTCACTGCCAAACCCTCTCTAGTTGAAGACTCCGTCTCCAACCCCAACTGCCGCGGCTGCACGCTATGCTGCTACTCGAAACTCCAAAATCAATCAACAATAATAATAGATACCCTCTTTAGTGTAATCGCCCTATTAAATAGAACTTTATGCTTTTTTAGGGTTCGCATGTCACTTTTAGGGTTTATGCTTCACATTTTCATGCATGCAATTCTAATTTGCTGTTGACTTTTAAACCTAAAGAAATAAGGCTTCTTTCATTCGAATGATGACTTAACACTGAATGAATGTCCTTTTATTCTCTAAGTATCAAATGCCCTCAGTAATTTCCCTCTCATGCAGTACTCGCTCGAACCTATGGCAATTAAGTAGGTTAGCCGGTGTTTTGGATGCTTAATTAGAGGGGGACATTATAGTCCTCCCCACTTGAAATTGCTTGTCCTCAAGCAATTGCAAAATACGATGCTGCAATACCTTATCTCCTTCCCATGTGGCATCATCCATAGTTAATTCCTTCCATTTCTCCAGACACTCTTGAATCGCCCTGTTCTGGAGCTTCCTTTCTCACACCTGTAGGATTCCTTTTGGAATCAGTACCAGCATCCCTTCATCATCTAAGGGAGGTAACTTAGTGGATGGATTAGTGTGTTGTCCTAATCTTTTCTTGATATTGGACACAAGAAATACATTGTGAATCTTGCTTTCCTCTAGGATTTCTAGCTCAACCACCTCTCCAACCTTCTGAATTACAAGGACTGTAGAAGCGAGGTTTTAATTTTTCCACTCTTTTCTTCTTGAGGGAAGATTTCATGTATGGTTGTAGCCATAAGTATACCAGATATCCTACCTTGAATCTCCTCTCAACCGTGTGTCTATATGTGTATAGTTTCTGCTGATTCTGTGCTACCTGTAAGTTCTCCCTCGGGACCTTAAGGATATCCTGACTATCCTATATCCAATATTTGGCCTTGGGTGCTCTGCTATCTCCAAAATCTAGATCTGCGAAGCTCAGTGCCTCATAGTCGTATAATTATTTAAAATGTGTCATCTAGATAGACATATGGTAGGTGGTATTGTAGCAGTATTCCCCTAAGTGTAGCCAGTTAATCCATGTCCTTTGTGGGCCTGCTACATAATTGCACAGATACCCTTCAACCCACTTATTGACAATCTCTGTCCGCCCATCTCTTTGCGAGTGATAACTCATACTTGTAGCGATTTATGTCCCTACTGACTTGAATAGCTCATGCTAGAAGGAACTGGTGAATTTACTGTCCCGATCACTGACAATGGTCTTCGGTAACCCATGTAGTTTGAAGACCTCCCTAAAAAATAACTGGACTACCTGTGCTGCTGAATAATCAGACAAGATAGAAAAGAAATGGGAAAATTTGGTCAACTGGTCTACCATGACATATAAGCAGTCTCATCCATGTACCTTGGGAAACCTTGTAATGAAGTCCATGGAAATAATTTCCCACTTCTGCTCTTGATTCGGTTGTGGCTGAAGTAAAACCCCTCTGGATGAATGTGTTGAATCTTGTTCTACTAGAATATACTACATTCTCAGACGTGCTGCATAACTCCCCCATTGAGGCCCTTTCATGAGAACCTCTCTCGGATCTGCCTGTAGGTCTTCAAGAAACCCCGATGTCTCGATAATGGTGAGTCATGTGATCCATGTATGATCTTCCTTTTTAAGGTTGATTCTGGGATGAGGTATATCCTCCCCTTGTAATAGATGATGTCATCTATAAACCTATACTTGTCATCCTGAATCTATCCATCCATCAACTCGCAATAAAATTTGTTTTTAGAGTACTCTACTAAAACAAGAGACCTCCAATCTGTGGATATACTCTTGAGAGATAATGAAGTGGGTCATCTGGATAATGCATTAGCTACTACATTGTTCTTACCCTTCACATACTCTATCTCGAAATCATAATCCTACACCTTGTTGACCCATTTCTGTTGGCGCTCATTCAAATCCTTCTGTTCCAAGAAGTACTTAAGGCCGTTATGATATTTCCTGATTTTGAATTGCTACCCACGAGGTACTGTTGGAATTTGGTGAGAGCATGTAAGATGGCTAGCATCTCTTTGTCATATATGGAGTACTGGCGCTCATAGTTTTTCAATTTTCTACTTTCAAATGCAATAAGGAATTAGAGGAAATTTCAACTCAAAATGGGCCTCCTAAGAAAAATAATAAAATAATATTTATTAATTTTGGAGGAAGAAAAGAAAAAAACTACTATTTTGTTCGTATTTTTGACATTTCTCCCTGTGATTTTATTCAAATTTCGATTGGACGAGCTCATTGGATGCTAAATTAAATTCCAAATCCAATGAGTACCCACTCGGCATACTTTTGACGGACCCTGCTACCCCAAAAACAAGAAATACCTGAAAAAATGTGATGATGACATCATCATCACATTTTTTCAGGTATTTCTTGTTTTTGGGGTAGCGAGGTCCAAAAAATAATGCCGAGTGGGTACTCATTGGATGTGTAATTTAATTTCTTATCCAACGAGCTCTCCCGATCGAAATTTGAGTAAAATTAGAGGGATATATGTCGAAAATACAAACAAAAAAAGTAGTTTTTTTATGATACCTATCCCCAAATTTATATTAAAAAATTGTTTAAGACCTATATGGTATTTCAAATTTAAAGAAATTTCATTGGCTAACTCATGATGACATGGAATTTGAATTAGTGTTAAAAGGCATATTTTGAGTTGAAATTTCCTCTAATTTGATGGTTTTGCATCAATTCTTCCCCTAGTCCTTCTCTTGATGCATCAAATTCCACTACAAACGTCTGTGAGAAGTCTGGCAGTGCCAAAACTGGGAAAGAACTCATGATGACTTTGATTTCCTCAAAGTTTTTATGTGCCAAATTTGTCCATTGGAATGCCCGCTTCTTTGTGAGATCGGTGAGTGGTGCAACAAATTGGGAGAACCCCTTAACATACCTCCGATAATATGTGCAAATGCCTAAGAAGCCTTTCAGTTCAGTAACTATCTTTGGCGTGGGCCAATCCGTGATAGTTCGAATTTTCTTTATATGAACTTTTACCCCTTCTGTACTGATGATTTTTTATAGATACAACATATCCTTCATGCCAAATTCACAATTAGACATCTTCGCGTAAAGCAAGTGCTCTTATAGAATACTCAATACTTTGTCTAAATGTTTTAGATGCTCCTCCCATGTTTTGTTGTAAATCAAAATATCATCAAAGAGTACTAGTAAAAACTTACAAAATTGAGCTATGAAAGTATGGTTCATGCATTACTGGAAGGTGGCTAGAGCATTAGTTGGCATGACCAAGAACTCATAGTGACCATAGTGGCAATGGAAAGTTGTTTTGTAAATGTCTTGATCCCTTACTCGGATCTGGTGGTACCCTGAGCGAAGATCAATATTTGAAATTACTTGGCACCCCGCAGCTCGTCCATGAGTTTATCAATCCTGGGAATGGGATACCTAATTTTTATGGTGTTTTTGTTGATTTCTCTGTAATCGATTCACATTCACAATGTGCCATCCTTCTTCTTAACTAAGACCACTGATGATGAAAAGGGACTAGAAATGGGCCGAATATATCCTAGTTCTAGTAATTTCTTGATTGTCTTCTCGATCTCATCGTTATATATTTTTGGATGCCGGTAAGGAGTGGTGATGACTACATGTGTCCCCTCCTCCAGTTTAATGATATGCTCAAATCCCCTGTTTGGCGGTCTACCTGTTGGAAGATATTGAAATACCTTTTTCATGCTTCTACAATAAGGCCTGAATATCTACTGGGTGTTGGGTGTTGTTCTCTGGAGGTTTCCTAAATGTGACTAAACATTCTGCTGACCATTCTATTTCATCCTTTCTGAGCATTACCTCCATTCTCTATGAAGATACTGGTTTTGGGGGATAAGTGTTCATACCCCTCAAAACTACCCATTTCCCATCTGGTCCCTGGAATTCCATTTCCATTGCTCAGTAGTTTGTAGTATATTTTCCTATTGAATAAATCCATTGAATTCCTAATACTACATGTGTATCTGCCACATCCACTACATAAAATGAATCTATCATCTAGTAGTTTCCTAATGTGACATTAAGTTTTGGAATCCAATAGTTTCACTCCACCCTAAAGTTTTCGACTATTGCTATAGTAAATCCCTCAAATTTCTCTGTCGGAATACCCCTCTTGGCCACCCATGCTGCATCAATGAAATTGTGTGTTGCTCCCCTATCAATCAATACTACCACGATGTGGCCTTGTACTATTCCCCCAACCCTGAGAGTGTGGAACCTAGGTACTCCAGATAGCATAGCAATAACTCCCTCTGTTGTATAATCCTGGAGTGAATCCTCCTCTGCTGCACGCAATTCTTTTATTGTTTCTTGCTCATAGTCCTCCCCTTCACTATCTGAATATACCTCTATGTAGTGGGCCTTAGCCTTTCCAGAGGACCTGTGTCCTAGAACCCATGGTTCTTGACAAGTAAAACACAATTTCTTTCGTCTCAAGTCTTTCCTAGTGTCATTGTCTAACCATGTTTTCTTTGGTATGTCCTACTGGAAAGGTTTCTTGTCCTTGTCCCTAACTGAAAAGTTGGTCTTGAGTAGAAACCTGTTCTTTGGGTCTAAGTCTTGGAGATATCTGGCTCGGATGATGAAATCCTATAGAGTGGAGGGTTTGTATTCTTTCACCCACCCCCATAGTGGTTTTGTAAAGGCCTAAGTAAACAACATAGTCAGCCTGCTTTCAAACACATCTGCCACAATAACAACTACCCTCTAGAAATATGAGATGAAGGCTTTGATGTTACCTGTCTGCTTGAGTTGAGCCAACTCTCTGAAATGTATCTCCATATCTTTCATGTCGAACTGGTCCATGAGTTTCTTATTGAACTCACTATAGGAGTTGATGGTGTTGTGACCCAATGTCACTAATCCATGGTACCACCACTCATGAGCCTCTCCGTCCAGGTGGAGTGTATCCAATTTAATGGAATCTGTCTCTGTCATG
Source organism: Pseudotsuga menziesii (assembly GCA_001517045.1). Lineage (NCBI taxonomy): Eukaryota > Viridiplantae > Streptophyta > Pinopsida > Pinales > Pinaceae > Pseudotsuga > Pseudotsuga menziesii. Next base: position 545,281 of record LPNX010430860.1, read on the forward strand.
GGATTGAGTTGGAAATAGGTATCCAACTTCTCAACCCATATCCTCGCTGAACCTCCACGATCCCCATCAAATTTTGCGATGGTCAACCTACCCAAGGTTTTCTACAATGCATAGTTATGATTGAATCCCTTATTGAAATTCCTGGGCCTGTGCCTACTCTTCATGTTGTAAAAATTCGAAAAAAGACATGGCTGCATGAAACTCATCCCCTAAGTCCCTGTATTCCTGCAAATAGGCCCCAAAGGGTTCACTAGGCTCTACATGCATGATTGGACCTGCTACTGCATCTACCAAGAAGTGATGCATAGTAGGCCTGCTGGAAGGTTTGTTATATATGTGGTGTGTGTTCTGCATATTGGTGTATGCATGTTTCCCAATACTGCTTGTAGACCCTCTATCTACCGATGAGAGAGGTGTACTATTACCTGGTTCTGGTTTCGTTGGTAATTTGTTGATTTCATTAAGTACATCCTTTTTCCCTTTGGATAAGTCTTGCAATGCACTTACTAGGTTGCGAAACTCCATTATGTCCTCATCTTCTCTTGTTCCTTTTCCCTTGTCAGAGTGTATACCTGTTGGGTCCATGTCTGAGTTGGTATCTTCTAGTTGGATATCCTCAAATTCCTCCGTGTACCTACTCCTCCTTCTCCTATAGGTTACAAAAGTGTCCTCTTCTGTATTCATCTACTTGTCATGTCCAAGCCCAAAGATGGCAAGGAACATGCTCTGATACCACTATAATATCCAAAATACTAATATTCTCTAATTTTCTACTATAGTGCTGACTCGCACACCCAATCTCATACAAAAATATGAAATAATTGGGCATGCAAACTTCCACACAAAAATTCCGTAAAATGTAGTTGAATTAGGGTTAGGGTTTGCATAGAGAAATTAACACTTACGACTGGTATCCCTATTGATAATGACTCCAAATATAGCTGCATGCATAAAGATTCAGATAGGTGGGCTGGTAGTGCTCCATTCCTCCGGTGTTACCACCTCACAGTACCGTAAGCACCCTCCATACTAAAGGTGACATTTTTGTAGGAGGAGAGTTATATCAGGCTGAAACTTTGTGGGCTTGTCCGTCTACTGATGCCAGAGAGATAGACTACCACATGTAGAGGTTTGGAAGCCTCTAAGTGCCTTAGCAAATTGATCTGTGATTCTGCTGTTCATTCCCCCCAAGCTCTCTGTTTTTTGATTGCTTCTCTAGATGAGAAAAATGATGGCTGATAATCACTATATGCCATGGGATAAGCTTGCTGAGAAAGAGAAAGCTGACATGCGGAGGAAAGACTGGGTTTTTTGGTCCTAGCGAATCCTTCTATGGTTTCCCCGTATTTTTCGGCTGCAAAACCTAGATCTACCAATAACCCTTCAGAATGTGTTGGATCTATGAATACTGAAGTATATGATGAATGTTGTGGATAAACCTGGATGATCTATCCCAATAAGAGACTAGGGAATATATCTCACTGCCGAACCCTCATTATCTGAAGACACCGTCTCCAACCCCAACTGCTACGGGTACACGTTGTGCTGCTGCTCGAAACTCTAAAATCAAACAACAATAATAATAATTACCACCTTTAGTGTAATCACCCTCTTTACTAGAACTTTATGTGCTTTTAGGGTTTGCATGTCACTTTTAGGGTTTATGCTTCACATTTGCATGCATGCAATTCTAATTTGCTATTGACTTTTAAGCTTAAGAAAATAAGGATTCTTTCATCCGACTCATGACTTGACACTGAATGAATGTTCTGTTATGCTCCAAGTATCAAATTCCCTTAGTTAATTCCCTCTCCTGCAGTACCCACTTGAACCTGTGGGAATTAAGTAGGTTAGTGGGTGTTTTGGATGCTTAATTAGAGGGGGACATTACATATAACCAACACTCTTCTGTGTCCCACTCAAAAAATTCATTAAGTTAGTGATTCCATGTGGAATTTCCCCTAGCATGATCTAAAATGGAATCAATCCCATCTATTTGTTTATAGATTTTTTGTACACAAATTATTCATGAGCAAACACATTCCCCCATTGTTTTGGTTGATTGGTAGTTAGACACCTCATCAAAGTTCCAAGACTTGTGTTTGCAACTTTGGATTTCCCATTGGTCTGCGAATGGTATGAAGAATTGAACTACAACTTTGTATCCAAATTCTTTCACAAGTTTATTTAGAAATGTTCCATAAAATTAGTGTCTCTTTTGTTAAAATAACGTAACTTCAAAAGATATTCTAGTTGTATTGTATTCCTCCTATTTGAGATGAGTTTGGTCTTGTTAGAGTCATTGAAGGATGGAATGTAAACCTCTGAATGTAAGTCAGGTCATTAGTACCCAAGTGCCAATATAATAAATGCTATTTGTAATGTCCAGTTGGACATGTAGGCCTTGACAACTAGTGAATTTGGCCCCACCAAGTTAGAGGTAAGGTCAATAGAAGAATATAAATAGGGAGGCGCTCCCCTTCATTTTTACTCACTCACTCAAGCAGTTTTTCAAGAAAGAGAAGAACTAGTGCGCTAGAAGGGAGTAATGAGAAGGTGTCTGGATTTTACACTATTGAGATCTATACTAAGGAAGTTTTGCAGGATTTTCCCCGTTGTGGTTTCCCCGAGGAAAATATTTTTGTTCTTGTGTTCTTATTTTTTTTGTGCATGTTGTTCTTTGAGTGATCTTCTAGTAATTTGTTTTAAGATATCATCTAAGAAAATTGAAAAAAATTAACATGGTATCATAGCCACCTAAAAGGAGGCACTACACACCTAAGGTTTGCCAATATGAACAAATCCCTCAAAAGATTAGGTAGGAAAGAGGGATCCCTCAACTCTCCCTTGAAGAGTGCATCTTTATGTGAAGACAGATCCAAAATCCAAGAAGTTTCATTTTTTGACCTATTACTGTTGCTGAGACAAACTAGGGTTTCAATTTTTCTCAGACTCCATCATCAATATATGGAAAACCAGGTTACAATCTACCTCGCCTTAGGGAGGCGCATATTTTCCACCTCTCAACACTATTAGCGTTTCCAGTTGAGAAATTGAGGTTTCTACATCAAACCCTAGGTCATCCAGAAGGAGGTCAGCCAAAAAATGTTTTCTTCAAGTAAGTACTCTTCCTCTCTGTTCCATTTGAAGTTCTCATTTTTTTGAAGATAACTAAGAACACCAAGCTAGATGAAAAACTTGAAGGAGCTGAAAACTTCAGAGCATGGAAGTAGACGATCATGCTCATCCTACGAGAGAATGATATAGACAAACTTGTGAAGGAGGAAGTGAAATAACCAGAAGAGGAGGAATCTAATTCCAAGCATAAGAAGGATATGATCATAGCCAAAAATATCATAGTTGACTCCATCTATCATGTCCCCGCCCCTCAGCCCGATGGAGAGGACACGACTGACAGTAACTAACCCGAGCAATCTAGCCCCATGAACGTCATAATAAAATGCATTGAAATAAAAACATTGACATATGCATAAATATTTAGCATACATTGGAGGAAAAATCCATTCATTTAACACATTTAAGCATTCAACATGTTCATCATTCATCATTAATAAACAGATACCATTGCCAATATAAAATAGACAAGAGATACTTATCTTATAAGAAGTCTGTCCCACAACCAACTACGTCACTGCAACGTTCCACCCAACCATAGGCCAGTGCGCTCATCAATCTCTCAGCATCACTACCACCCCCAAGATGGGCATGATTCCCACAAGGAATAAGGGAACACTAGCAGGCTCACACGTAGCCAAGGGTACACAAAACTCATCCAAGAAAACACAATTGGGTTTATCAGGCTATATAAGAGCTGGAAAGGCTGGCTGCTAAGATGGTGCGCTCAATCCAAGAGCTATGGACACCTACACTAGAACTAGCCTGACTTTTAAGACATCCACACACACCCAACATAAGGAATCATCCCCTTCTCTGCTATGCAAACCCTCGGGCCATGCCTTCCCATCCAGTGCTATTTAAGGGGTGTAGAGAATAAATTCATCCCTCTAGCTCTGTTTGTGAGGCTCCTACACACTAGGATTATCAAGTAGAATCAGACCCATTTCCACTCCCAAAATAGTCCAAAGACAAAAAAACTAGGTACACACAACAATCTCAGTTCTGTGAGTGAAGGGAAAGACACCACAGAGGCCAAATCAGGTATGGAAATTGGACAACATGACTCAGGCTATGACAGTCAACTTCCAGAGTCGTTTATGGTCCTAATTTGCCCAAAACGACTCACAACACCCAAAATTTGTGGAGAAAACTACAAAAATTTCCCAACCTGCATAGAATGATGGGAACGGCCCCAATGTGAAGGAAAATCACACACCAAACCAAATCGTGAAGGGAAAATCAGAACTCGACTACCCGAGGCCAAGCTTTCTCTTGTGTGAGGAAGACAAACAGTTGCGTGAGAGTGGAATAAGGTTCTCTTTACCCACGTGAGGAACTGAATGCGATCTGCATCTCTAGGCATGTGTGTGGTCAAAGGACTAACAGCCTTGCCAATAACTCACAGTTGCCAATGTATACGTCCCTCAAGGAAATAAATGCCCCAACCAATCTCTTTGGGAATTAATTCGGTTGGTGAATAATGCAAGGGAAGTGGTTTACCACTCTCTTCGGTTCTTTTTCTGACATTTGGATTTTCCCCAATGGCTCAGAGGTTAAACAATCCCCCTTGTTATCCTTAGGAAATCATGCCCCTTCTTATTATTGTTTTATTTACATAGACAGTTGTGACTGGTTTACCAGAAATTTAGATGGAACATGAAGGTGTATGAAAAGGATGCGCACAAGGAAATAATACTAAGAATCCCTATCTGAAGAGTTACAACAAAGGAAAAAGGATCTTAGATGTTATCCATTCGAATATATGTAGGCCAATTCAAACAACTTCATTAACCAGGTATGTTTACTATGCTTCCTTTATTGATGACTACTCCCGCAAGACTTGGATATATTTTTTGAAAAAGAAGGATGAAGTGTTTGAAAGGTTTAAATAATTTAAGGCATGAATAGAAAACCTCTTTAAGAGGAAAATAAACATTTTAAGATCAAATAATGGAGGAGAGTTCACATCAAATTAATTCAATGATTTTTGCAAGGAAGTTGGGATTAAGAGGGAGCTCACCATTCCCTACAATCCTCAACAAAATGGTGTGGTAGAGAGAAATAGTAGATCTATCATGGAAGTAGTAAAAGACATGATACATGACCAAGACATACCAATCTACGTGTGAGAAAAAGCATCCAGAACAACAGTATATGTACAAAATAGAATCTTTCACAATGCCCTTGGGAACAAAACTCCAAAAGATATGTTCTCCAGAGAAAATCCTGAGATATGTCACCTAAATATATTTGGTTGTCTTGTGTATATTCATATTCCCAAGGAGAAAATAAAAAAGATAGATCCCTTAGGAAAGAAGGGATTGTTTTTAGGATATAGTGAACAGTCAAAATCCTATCGGATCTATATCCCAGGATACCGTCAGATTAAGATTATCAAATATGTAACATTTGATGAAGAATATTTTTTTAGAAAGTTGAAGAAAGATAGAGAAGATGAAGAGGAACATGAAACTATCAAAGCTGCAGAGAATCCTAAATCAGTTAGGAATGAAGAAGAAAGTCAAATGCCTGAGGATCATGACATGATTGAACCTCAGTTGCCAGAAGAAGTGCCCAATGAAATGATTTCTCGAAAGAGAAATCCTTCCTGGGCTCATGATGTAATTGAAGAAGAAAAAAGAGTTGGTATCCCAGAAGGAACCAATAGAGAAATAAAGAAGCTAAAGTCATATCCCAGTTATATGGCCTTTATGAGTGATCTAGTTGATAAAGAACCAACTTGTTTTGAAGATGCAATAAAATAGAAGGAATGGGTTGATGAAATAGTCAATGAATACCGATCCATAATAAAGAATGATGTGTGGGAAATAGTCCCAATACCAAAAGACAAATAAGTGGTATCCTCGAAGTGGATATGCAAAACAAAGCATTCCACAGATGGTATTATAGGAAAGTACAATGCAAGATTCGTAGCAAGAGGGTTCTCCCAAAAGGAAGGAATTGACTATGAAGAGACCTTTTCTCTAGTAGATAGGTACAATTCAATTAGAACTTTCATTTCCTTGGAAACCAAGAATAAATGGAAGTTACATCAAATGGATCTAAAGAAAATGTTTCTAAATGGCTTGATAGAAGAAGAAGTGTATATCGAACAACCACAATGTTTCGAGACTAATGATCGAGAAGCTTATGTATGTAGACTCAAGAAAGAATTGTATGGGATAAAACAAGCACACAGAGCACGGTAAAGAAGAATAGATGGGTTCCTGGTGAGTTTAGGCTTTACCAAGAGTAAGGTAGATTCTAACCTTTACTATAAGGTTGAGATTGATGGGATTATGATATTACTTTTTAATGTGGATGACTTATTCCTAACAGTGGAAGATAATATCATCAATGAATGCAAGATGAAACTGGCTGCAGAATTTGAGATGAAAGACCTTCGAATGATGCACTGAGTTCTAGGTATTTAATTTTGGCAATCCCCACATGAGATTTTCCTAAACAAAGGAAAATATACGGTAGAAATTTCGAAGAGGTTTGGAATGCTAGATTGTAAGGCCATGAGTACTCCGATGACAACAAACTTGAAGTTAGTACATGATGATAGATTGGAAGCTGTAGATGGCACTCTGTATAGGCATATTATTGGTTTACTGATGTACTTAACCAATACAAGACCAGATATATGTTTTGCTGTAAACAAACTAAGTCTATACATGGTAAATCCCAAGCATATTCACCTCATAGGAGAAAAACATGTGATGAGGTATCTAAAGGTAACTTTAGATTATGGGCTCAGATATACCTTAGATAGTGAGATCAATTTACATGGGTTCACAGACTCAGATTGGGCAGGAAGTGCTAAAGAAAGAAAGATCACCTCAGGTGGTTGTTTTAGTTTGGGATCATGCATGATCTCTTGGTTCAGTAGAAAGCAGACTAGTATTGCACTTAGCACAGCAGAAGTAGAATACATTGCTGCTTGTTCAACTTGTAGTGCAGTAGTATGGCTTTGAAATATGTTGGCAGGTTTATTTGATGAAGAGGTAGATGTTACTGATATCCTTTGTGATAATCAGAGCTGTATCAAGATGACAGAAAATCCAGTGTTTCATGATAAGTAAAAACATATTGAAGTAAGATATCACTTCATTCAAGACATGGTTCAGAAAGGAGCTATAAAGCTCAAGTATGTTCCTACAGAGGAACAAGTGGAAGATGTGTTAACTAAGGCTCTAGCTCATGTAAAGTTTAAATACTTTCAATACAAGACTGGTGTAGTCCAGAAGGACCTCTCTCGAAAGAGGGAGTGACAGTAGATGGATGAAGGATGCACTGGTGGGTAGCTCAGTCTAGAGTAGGGTAAGTGTGACTAGGATAGTTTGGCCCGAAAGGGTTAGTCAGATGAGGCTTGTTGATCCTAGGGGGATTATTATGTCTAGCTATATCAGTTTAACCCAAGTGGGTTTGTAAGTCAGGACAAGGCTTGTTGGTCCCCAGGAATATCCATCTGTCTAGCTAGGCTTGTTGGCTCGAAAGAATTGGTAAGTTAGACAAAATTCCTGGGTGGATCTACCAAAGAACTTACCGTGATGCTGCTTTGAGATAGTTAGAGGGAAGGATGGTTGTCACGATATTGCTATATTGTTGATTAATGATATGTTTACTTTTAGTAGTGTTATATTGATGAGATGTTAGTTCAGTATGGTTATACTGATGACTGTTGAGATGATAGTTCAGTATTGTTATACTGATGACTGGTGAGATGTTAGTTCAGTATGGTTATACGAATGACTTTTGAGACGATAGTTTAGTATTGTTATATTGATGACGATTGAGATGATAGTTTAGTATTGTTATACTGATGACTTTTGATATGTTAGTTCAGTATTGTTATACTGATGACTGTTGAGATGTTAGCTCAGTATTGTTATATTGATGACTGCTAAGATAATTGGTTCAACATTGGTATGCTAATTGTTGAGATGATTAACTCGGTATTGTTATACTAATTGAGATGTATGTTTTAGTATTGGCATACTGATGATTGATTGATATGTTTGCTTCATATAATGTCATTATTGATTATACTGATGATTGATGAGATGGTTGATGAGAGGTGTACAGTGTAGTCACATAGTTGATTGCTGAGATGGTTGTTGAGATAGTTACAGTTGATTGTTGTTGAGATGGTTACAATTGATTGTTAGGATGCTTGACTGATGATTGATCGATGCTGAGATGTTTATTGTGATAATTTTAGTATCTCTATACTGATGAGGCAAATACAATATCTCTATACTGATGATGATGTTTATGATGTTCCAACATCTCTATGATGGTAATGAATATTATGATCTAACACTACAGATGACTTGATTTTTAGCACTAATATGCTAATGATGTTGTTGATTGTTTCGGTATTTACATATTATTGATGCAGATGATGATGTTTCAATATTTCTATACATAAGAGATTGATGATGATGTTTCACTATTCACATACTAAAGTTACAGATGATGGTGGTTCAGTATTCACATACTGAAGATACAGTTGGTGATACTTATGAAGCAGATGATGATGTTCTTAGTATTCAGATACTGAAGATGCAGATGATGATGGTTCAGTATTCACATACTAAAGATGAATATGATGATGGTTCAGTATTCACATACTGGAGATGCAGATGATGATGGTTCAATATTCACATACCGAAGATGCAGATGATGATGGTTCAGTATTCACATACTGAAAATACAGATGATGGCAGTTCAGATGATGATGATACAGATGATCATTCAATGTTCACACACTGATGTTGACCAATGGATGGCTTAGAAGATGATCCAGTATTCACATACATACACTATAGAAGAAGGTTCAAAAGATGAAGCAACAAATGATAATCCAAAATACGATTCATAATTCATATACTGATACTGCAAGAGATGTTCCAGAACATGATAAGAAGATGATTGAAGAAAGATGATTGCAGAAGAAGATCCAACTGAGATCAATGATGAAGATGTATGATGTTGTACCAAAACTTCCTATGACATATAGAGTCTCACCAGTCAGTTGTACAGTTGTAATAGTAGCAGTTTCTACTACAGTTTAATACCTTCCTAGTTAAGAGGGAGTGTTAAAATAATGTAACTTCAAAAGATATTCTAGTTGTATGGTATTCCTCCTATTGGAGATGATTTTGGTCTTGTTAGATTCATTGAAGGATGCAATGTAAACCTTCGAATGTAAGTCAGGTCATTAGTCCCCAAGTGTCAATATAATAAATTCTATTTGTAATGTCCAGTTGGACAAGACAACCCTGACATCTAGTGAAGTAAACCCCACCAAGTTAGAGGTCAAGTCAATAGAAGAATATAAATAGGAAGGCACTCCCCTTCATTTGTACTCACTCAGTGAAGCAGTTTCGCAAGAGAGAAGAACTGGTGTGCTAGAAAGGAGTAAGAAGTTGTTTTCTGGGTTTTACATTGTTCTGGTCGAGATCTATACTGACGAATTTTTGTGGGGTTTCGTCCTTTATAGTTTCCCCAAGGAAAATCTTTGTGTTCTTGTGTTCTTGTGTTCTTATGTTTTCTGTGCATGTTGTTCTTTCAATTATATTCTAGTAATTTGTTTTAATATATCATCTAAGAAAATTGATAAAACTTAACATATTTCATAATTTATGCTCTTCAAAAATCTATTCAATCTCACTATCTTCTTGAAAACTAAGATAGCTACACTTGTGGCATCATTTGTATCTTTGTAAGGAATAAAGTGTGCCAACTTTGAAAACTTGTCGGTTGCCACAAACATGGGGTAATTTCCCTGCTAGGTCTTAGGAAATCCTAAGAAAAAATCCATGATAATATCTTCTCATGGAACTTCTGGTACAAGAAATGGTTTATAATGTATTGTATCTTGACTTTTCCCCTTGGCATATTGAAAAGTTATGCAATGTTGTATCCATTTCTTCACATATTTGTCAATCCTGGACAATAGTGTTTCTCTTCGACCAATTCCTTGCTCTTGTTGATGCCAAAATGACCTCCTAATCCACTAATATGTCATTCTCTTATCAAGTTTTCCTGAATTGATGCTCTTGGAATGCATAATAGATGACCTTTAAACAAGTCTCCTTCATGAATGAAGTAATCTATATATGGAGTTTTTTCAGCACTCCATGTCTCTTTACATGCCTTCCATGATTTTCCCAAATATTCATTGACTTCATAGTTGGCCTTCATCGAATCCAACTCTATCGACCGAATAATCATCATGCTCAACAACACAACCTTCAACTTAACATGACAACACCCTTATTTGACTTTCCCAACTTATGATTCGAAACAAAGTACAAATTTGTAGGAGTTTTACCCATTTCATATGTTGTTGATTCAATTTGGTGCGAGTGTTTAGGTACCTCAAATCCTTATGGTTGGTGAATAATTCAAACTCCTCGGGAAACAAATAATGCCTCCATTTTTAGAATGCTTCCACAATAGCATTATATTCTTGGTCATAGGATGAATACATTTGGTTATTCTCATCCAACTTTACACTAAAGAATGCATTTGTTTGGCCTTCTTGGCTCAACACTGCTCCAATTTTTTATCCACTAGTATCACAGTTGTCTTGAAAAACTTTACCGATGTCTAGGAGAGCTAAGACTGGTCTCTTCATCACCTTCTATTTCAACTTCTTAAATGATCTCTGATCTTCTGACTTCATTGCTTCCTTCTTTTTTATCCCACTATTATGTCCTCTTATGGAACTAATTTTTCCTCATATTACTCTAACAACAATCTTTCCTTTGGCTGTAGAGCTTCTCTTGGTGGTTTTTTCTTCAACTTTTAAGGATAGATGGCAAGCCTCTCTTATTTTTTTGAAACTTTATAGGATCAACTCATCCTGAATGACATATTTTAGTCCATTCACATGTCTTGCTACAACTTCCTTGCCACCATATGTTTGTCTTGACCTTATGGAAAATCTATAGAACTCTTTTCTTGAACATTCGACTCCTTTTTCCTTATGTTCTTTAATTTTCTGAACAAGGTTATCATCTAATCAGTGAGAAAATTTTCCTTTATCTTAGAAACCATTATGTCAAAAGTTTTAACTTTATCCTTTTGTTTCTGAACTCTATCATCTTGTACATTGTCCCATTGCATGAGGCATGAAATTTCAACTTCAAACAAGCCACTTTCACCCTTTTGGGGTCTTCAATATGCTCTATATTCAAATATTTATCCATATCTCTTATCCAATCTCTTAGTTCCTAATTGTTTAGACTCCCTATATAGGTAGATACTTCAATATTGGATCTACCCCTCATCGTAGACATGACTTTAACAATATTTTTTCCATCTCTTATTCTTCTTCCTCAACAAATTCTCCTTCTTTACCATCTTCATCACTGTGGTTGAAGGTTTTAGCAACAAACCCCCTCTTTTGTGCTTCCTTTGCAGTAACAAACTCATTTTTTAGAGTCATCATCATTTCGATAAATTCTCAAATGTTTCACAGTTGATAGTCACCCTTGTGCTTGTGCATGGATTTCATCCTGATCTACCAAAGACGTTCATACCCATTTGAGCCATCACTTATTCTAATCGATTGACTAAATCAATCGTACAATTGCAACTATACTTCTACCACACAATGCAACTCTACCCAAATACAACTAGATTTTTATTCTTGCTTCTCATAGGATATTCCTACTCTAATACCAACTAGTAAGTTGTGCAACCCACCTCAATGGGTCGCAAGTCAAAATGCACAACAAAAGAACAATGGTCACATAGGAAACACACAACATACCGCAATGACACCATTAATATATTTTATTAATGTATTAAATCAATTACATAAGTTGCTTTCAATTAGGGTGAGTTCCCCTTGTTTCCGGTTCTCAGACGTTGGTCTCCTTATTGATTATTCTCCAATGTTAGTAGCATAAACCACTTGCCTATGATCTCCTCTTTTTCTTACCTTAGTCTGTATTTATAATCTCCTTCACCACCTCTGTTCCTTCCATACAAGCTTCTTCTAGAAGCCTCTAGGAGGTTCTCTTATTCAGTTATTAGCATTCAATTTTTCATCTGCATCACCCACAATGTACTAGGCCATCTAGAATATCTAACAATGACCATAAATTCTGCATTATATGCTCCAAATACTCCCACAACAACTTGTTCCTTCTATTCTTTGGTCTTTCTTGTCCATCGAATGTTGGCAATATGGAAGATTAATTTGCTGGCATTGATGTCAATATATGATATGGAGGAAATGATGACATAGAATGGAAAAGATGGTGATGGTGTTCTGGATATATTAGGAAGTTTTAAGAAATCGACAAGATTTGAAGCTTGTTGTTATAAGTGCTACTTTGGAAGCTAAAAAGTTCCAAGATTATTTCAATGTTTCCCCACTTATGAAAGTACCAGGGAGATTACATCTAGTTGAGATATTCTACACTATACACTAATATATCCATTAAACTTTTCACCAATATTTGCAACTCTGAACCAAAACCATGAACACATGAACAAATAAAACCGAATGAGCAAATTCTAGTAATGTGACGCAAACAATTGTAGGGTTCATAGATAGTCACTTTTGGAGATTTCAGAAGCAGTATGTGAGAGACCCGTTATTGTTAGAAGACGCTACACTGGGTTGTTGGCCTTCTTGGAAATTTTTAGTTTAAAGGAAACCAAGAACATTAAAAATGACATACACAGAATTTTTCTTTATTGGTAAAAAAACAAAACAGGGTTAGGGTTGGCTGTTAATTACTTTTCTTGAATTGAAATAGATAGAATAGGAATCTATCATTGGGGTAAAATAGTCCAAAATACTACTTTGTAATATTTCCAGGCCTTTGATCTTCATTAAACATGGGAAATACAAATGACTCAATGCTTTCTCCAGGCCTTTTGGGCGTTCCAACGGTAGACAACACATGTTGGATGAAATTGTTATTGTAATTCTGTGCATTGTTTATTGTCACAAAATCGTTACCGCTAGAAGGCCACCCACTTTCCGCAACAATGATACGAATGTCGAGGTCCCAATGCTTCCATGGCAGACGTAGTGGCGTCCAGCATTGCATCAAACATATTGTGATAAACCATATGTCTGTCCATAATAGGGTTTGTGCCATTGAACAAGGCGTAGTCAATAGAAATGTCCTTAGGGTTTGACAAGTAAATGAAATAGGGGTAGACATTGATAAAGAAAGAAGAATCTGTAGTTTCAATGAATTCTAGAATTGATTTTAGTCAAAAATAAGAAGTTTGTGAGGAAAGGCTTCAATGCTTTTCTCTTATACTCATTTGGGATAAATAGCCGTTGTATACAGTTTTAGATCCTCTAGTTTAGGACCGTAATTGACTAGTATAAGGAAAATTCTAACTACAGAGATGCAATCAAATATTTACAGGGATTCTAGTCTATCTGTACATCTAGCGGTAGAGACAAATTAGGAGCATGAATGTCGGAGAACCAAATTGGAAATAAGTGCTCCCAATCATCAACACTCCCCCTCAAGTTGGTGCATAGATATCACGCATGCCAAGTTTGTCGAGACAACCATTAAATGCTTGGTTTGACACTGCTTTGGTTAGCACATCAGCAAGCTAGTCTTGAGATCGAACATGAGGAACTTCAATCAACTCTCCTTCTAGTTTTTCCTTGATAAAATGCCTATCAACCTCAACATGCTTAGTTCAATCATGTTGAACTGGATTATGGGCAATATCACATGATGCCTTGTTATCACAGTATAACTTCATAGGACTGACTTGCTTCATATGTAAATCTTGTAACAAATTTATGATCCACAAAAATTCACATATGGCCTTAGCCATTCCTCTGTATTCAGCCTCAGCACTGGATCTAGCAACTACCTCTTGTTTTTTACTTCGCCAAGTAACCAGATTTCCTCCTACAAACGTGAAGTAGCCTGATGTAGAACGTCTATCCTCAATTGACCGAGCCCAATCAACATTTGTATAGCCTTTAACATCCAAGATATCACCCTTTGTGAATAAAATTCCCTTTCCTGGAGATGACTTCAAGTAGCGTAAGATCCGAATGACAACATTCGTATGTTCTTCGCTTGGGCAATGCATGAATTTATTGACGACACTTAGTGCCTAAGCTAAATCTGGCTGAGTATGTGCAAGATACATTAATCTTCCAACCAGTCTCTGATAGCATTCCTTGTTAGCAGGAACTTGGTTTGGGCGCACACCTAGATTCAAATTTTCTTCCATAGGGGTGCTAGCCAGACTGCATTCTGTCATACTAGTTTCCTTCAATAAGTCTAAGGCATATTTCTGTTGTGATAGAAATATACCTTTCTTTTATCTTGACACTTCAATTCACCAAGATCCTTTATTTCAAACTCATGGGCAAGCTGCTCCTAGAGTGCTTTTCTTTCTTCATGATCATCTCTGGTTACTATCATATAATCAACGTACACAATAAGAGTTGTGATTCTTTCTCCATTATGTTTCAAGAAGAGAGTGTGATTTGATTTACTTTTATGGTAACCAATAGACCTCATAAAGCTCATGAACCTTCCAAACCACACTCTAGAAGACTGGTTCAAGCCATAAAGAGATTTTTTCAATCTACAAACCTATTTATTTCCATTAGTCTGTAGATTACAGCTAGGGGGAAACTCCATATATACTTCTTCTTGGAGATATCCATGTAAAAACACATTCTTTACATCGAACTAGTGCAAAGGCAAGTCAAAATTCACTGCTAGAGATAATAGAATATAGACTGTATTAATTTTGGCCACTAGTGCAAATGTCTCCATATAATCGATTCCGTATGTTTGAGTATATCCCTTGGCGACAAGTCTTGATTTGAACCATTTGATGGTTCCATCATCTTTGTATTTAATGGTGAAGACCCACCTACATCCAACAGGTATCTTCTCTTCAGGCAAGTCAACAACTTCCCATGTTGAATTCTTTTGAAGAGACTTCATTTCTTCGTTCATCACCTCCCTCCATCTAGGATCTTTCAAAGCTTCCTGCACACTGTTAGGAATAGCTACAACAGACAATTGATTCACAAATTCCTTACTTTCATTTGATGGTCTATGGTAGGATACATAATTGCTTATGGGATACTTAGATTTGGCGTTGAGAACAGGTTCATAGCTAATTTTGGGTTTCCCTCTTGTGACTCAATCGGGTAACATTTTTAAGTGAGGTTCAGATTCATAATTTACCTGAGGCTCAGGCATGGAATCAGCTGGAGAAGAAAACTGGTTAGCTGGTACATCATGAGAGGAGGAATACACTGACGGCACTTCCAATTGATCCTGAACCTCATTCTCCAAAAATTGCTGCCCATCTGGAAAACTACCCCTATTAATTACGGTGACACCATCACTCAAACATTCATCACTAGCTTCCAAATGGTCACATTCACCACTAGTGTCCAAATTATCACCACTTATAATATCTAAGTCCAAAGGATGATGCAAAGTCTGCACTTTATCTCTATTGCCCCCCTAAAGTGGAGACTTGGAGGTAGAATAATACATATCATTTTCAAGAAAGTTTACATCAAGGGTAACATAAATTTTACGAGAAGGGGGTTGATAACACCAATAACCTTTTTGATGCAAGGCATAGCCAACAAATACACACCTAATGGCATGAGGTTCCAGTTTATTTCTCTTGGGTTTGTGAAGGTGGACAAAGGCTACACACCCAAAAACTTTAGGGGACAGATTCGGTATGGTAGGGGCACTTACAGTATTATGGAGGACATCAAAGGGAGTCTTAAATTGTAGGGAACTAGACGGTACATGGTTGATGAGATAGGCTATAGCAGTAATGTCTTCTCCCCAATAACTGATAGGAATATGATCCCTAAACAAGGAAGCATGGACAACTTCAAGAAGCTGACGATTTTTTCCCTCTGCTACCCCGTTTTGTTGAGGGGAGTAAGGGAAATTCATCTGATGAACAATGCCATGTAAATTTAGGTATTGTTTCAAGTCTTGATTAAAAAAATCTCCACCATTATCAGTATGAAGAACTTGAATATTAGATTGATATTGAGTGGCTATTATTTTGTGAAATTGCTGAAACAAGGAACTAACTTCATTCTTTGATTTCATTAAACAAACCCAAGTCATGCGAGTATGATCATTAATAAATGAAACAAATCAACATGCTCCACTCAAAGAAGAAGTATTTGCAGGTCCCCATACATCAGAGTGAATAACCATAAAAGGTGCAGGAATCTTATTCATACTAATGGGAAATGGGACACGGTGACTTTTAGCCAGTTCACAAATGTCAAACTTAAAATCCGAAACATTTAATTAAGAAAAGAGCTTTGGAAACAATTTTTGTAAATATCCAAAAGATACATGACCTAAACACCTGTGCCACAACCAGATTTCTGAATTCTGATGTTTGTCAAACATATCAGCTGAAAAAACTTGAGCCAATTGATTTGAGATTGCCGGTAGTAGATCAAGATAGTAGATCTTTACTCTCCTAGTGCCATAACCAATTGTCTTCCGAGTCTCGATGTCCTTAAAAACACAAAAGTTAGGCCAAAATATCACAATACAGTTCAAAGTGAGGGTTATTTGAGCAACAGACAATAAGTTATGATTAAGAGAAGGAACAACCAAAACAGACTCCAAATTCAAATTTTGGGTAAGAGAAACTCAGACTTCTCCAACCATAGGAGAGGGAGTACCATTGGCTATGGACACTATATGTTGGTCTGAGGATTTTATGGATTGAATATGGTTACTGTCAAAGGTCATGTAGTCTGTGGCACCATAATCAATTATCCATTCACTATGACTAATAGAAGCAGAAGTATGAAGAGCCTTACCAACGTTCCCAGAAGTAGCAATGAAAGAAGAGGATTCCTTAGGAGTGCTAATGTTGGTGGAGCGCTCAACCACAGCAATAGAAGCATGATGAGTTGACTTTGAATTTCGTTTGCGAGGTGCCTTGGTAGGATCCCACCATTCTGGATACCCAATTAATTCATAGAAACATGACTTTGTATTCCTGGTTTCTCCATAGTGGGTACACACACGTTCTGATTTTGCAGCTCCTATTTCATAGCTACAATTTTGTGATCTAGATGACCGATTTTGGTCAGTTGTGTGATTCGACAAACGAAACGTTCGATCTAGTTTCGAATGTGTTTGTTATTGGTGAGGCTTGCCTCAATGAGACACCATAGCAGCTGACTTAGAGTGTTTAGTTTCACCATTAAGTGCAGCTCGATGAACAACATCAGGACGAACATATGCATAAGTTTCTTCAAGATCGAGTGCAGGATCCTTCCTGAGAATCTCAGCTCGAATTTTTTCAAAGTTTGCATATAGTCCATTCAAGAAGATATGCACCCGCAATTTCTCAACTTATTTTTTATAGGTGACAACATCTTTAGGGTCCTTCATGACAATCCTAGCATGATGATCTAGTTCTTGGAAGATTTCTACCAGATCACCATAATAGGTGGAGAGAGGACGACCAACCTGTTTGGTGGAGAATGCCCGTTGATTCAGTGCAAAGAGTTGCGATTCGTCTGGCCCATCATAGAAAGCTTTGGCAAGAGTAGTACATATTTCACGTGTAGTAGACAGTCTAATATAGCACTTCATAATCTACGATGACATAGAAGTCAGCAACAACCCTTTGACCTTTTGATTTTCAGCATACCACTTCGCATAGGAAGCATCAGTAACCTGCAGAGGAGGTGTTTTACCCATGAGGTATTCAAGCTTCTCACGCCCTGCGATATGCATTTCCATGATTTGGGACTAGACATCATAATTAAATTCAGTAAGAATGATACTGGTTGTGAAACCGGGGTTTTCTAATTGAACATGGATAACTGGTACAGAAGATGATTCGGGTTGATTTTTAGTAATGATGCGAGGGGTATATGAGAATTCAGGCTATGAGGTTATGATGATATAGAATGGATGATAACCAAGCTCTGATACCAATTCAAAAATATGAAGTTTGTGAGGAAAGGTTTCAATGCTTTTCTCTGATACTCATTTGGCATAAATAGCCGCTGTATACAGTTTTAGATCCTATAGTTTAGGACCGTAATTGACTAGTATAAGGAAAATTCTAACTACAGAGATAGAATCAAATATTTACATGGATTTTAGTCTATCTGTACAGCTAGTAGTAGAGACAAATTAGGAGCATGAATGTCAGAGAACCAACTTGGAAATAATTGCTCCCAATCGTCAACAATTTCAAACCATCTACAAGTTGGGGTTTGAAGAAACCAACAGAGGGAGGATAAGAATTATCACGGATATCAAATTTGTTTTTTGTCGACACCTTGATATAGTCTTGCAGATTGGCTGCCTCAACGAATGCATGAATATTCTTCATGGTAGTTAAGAGAAATGGGGCATTACTAAGATCATCCGGTAGAATCTTGTTGCCTACCGAAATGCATTTGATTAACGCTCCAGGATAATATGGCTTGATGTTGCTGTTGAACCATTGTCTTGCAGCGTCTGGATTCGTTGAAAAATTCTGCAATATGTTGTTGGTTACTCCCACCATGATTTCTATAGATGTATACTGAAAGGCACTGATAACTGTTGAATCCGCGTCATACATCCTCTTTTTTCCAATGCTATATTTTGGGTACATGATTGATACTTCTTCTGGCGGAGGAAAATTATCACCCATTCTGCCATAGCAAACTCCAATGTTCTGGGCATCTACAAAAGAAAAACACAATTACTTTCATGTAAATTTTTAATTTTATGTTATGTTATGTTTTAGGAAATAATATAATAACACAATTTAGTTGGAGGTGAATGTAATGGAGTGATGGAAGGATTGCAAAGGTAATAACTCCATGAATGGAGAAAGTTTACAGGCATTTATCTTAATGAGAGGGGAGATAAATTAGTTTGGGAACTAAATGTAAAATACGGGGAAGTCACGACAATAGCATACTATGTTTTAGTGGAGCAAATGGGAATAAAAGAATAACAAATGAAGAATAAACTAAACATAGTTATGACTAAGTCATTAGTTTAATCTTATTTTCTTATTATATGAAAAGATACATCATTCCATGAAGAGTTGTGAAGTACATGAGAAGACACATTGATTCATGAAGAGGTATGAAGAAAGAGTATAAAAATGAAGACATGAAGAGATCAAAAGTGTATCTCGGTGGATAAAATTTGATATTTTGGTGGATATTCTACCATTGATATGGACCTTGTGTTCATACAAACAGATTGGTTTCTGTAATGAGGTTGGAGCCTCAATGAGGATTGGATTCCTCTCTACATGTTGGGTCATGTATGAAAACTAGGTTTTGCAGGAAAGTTGAATCTTTCCAGGAAAGCTAGGTCTCTCCATCTAGCTGGGTCTAGATAAAATTATAATTTGTAAACAAGAATTTTATTCAATAAAAGAAATTAATATTGATATTTATTCTTCGTATGTATCTTTATGTTCATAATATATATGACTGATTAGATTAAGTGATTTGGTAAGATATTTTTAATGTTTTAAATAGACACTGATTCACCCCCCCCTCTCAGTGTCTAAGACCTGTTTCATCATCGACATCTCAACTGGAACCCGTTGGTGCCTTTGTTGGTCACCTGGTGTGATACTTATGTCATCTCAATCCCCTCTCTCTTTATCTTTATGGATTCCAACTAATCCTCATTGACACCATCTTCCTCATTTATCAATATTTGGACTACTTCCATTTTTTCCATTCGGTCTTCCTTGATATATTTTCATCATCCATTGGATTTCAATTCCCATTGATTCCTCTTGACCATCTGATCCCCAACTGACCACTACCTCCTCAAGTCAACCTCTCTTATCGAATTATATCTAACCTGACCAGTCCATGGAATAGCCTTCTATCTTGAATTTCTAGGCATTCAACCTCCTTGCTCTGACATGAAGGTTGTTGAATCTCCTTCAAGCTGATTCAATTTCCTACCTTTGATTGGAAATCTAGAGTCTTGATTCCCCTACATCAAGATATCAAATATTGGGAGCAACATACCATCGGTAAAAATAATAAATATAATATAAAATGTGGTGAAAACATAGAAATTATGATATTTAGTGAAAGTATGGACTATTTTATTTGTAAACATGTATTGGGAGGGGCATTAACAATAAACATTTTTAACATAGAAACCAAAATAGTGGTATTCTTCAATACCATCTAACAAAGGACATGCTATTCTAGAGGTTCACAAACCTCTAAGTGAAGATAGCTTTATAACAACTCTAAATCTTTCTCCCCATTTCAAGTGAACGCCATCTCATGAAGCAAACTTGCCCTTTTTTTCCCTCCTAAGACATTGATATACGAAGCTTAACTTTTATGGGCCCTCCAAAGGGGATTAAGGGGAGTGAAGAAGAGAATGGTAGTAAAAATAAGGAATGCTAATTTACAACTATGCCATTGTGGAGGACATGATATCAATAACGCAACATTAATCTTAGGAGTAAAATATGACATGTGAAAGGTCATCTATCTAGGCATAACAAGATTTATATGTGAAGGAGATTCCATGCAAGACTTTAATATCATCAAGATGTTAATCCAAAAAGATCCTTCATATTCTATATCCCACACTTGGTGATTCATTAAATGTCTAAGTTTTTAATAAAAATATATTATTTCCTCCTCCCTTTCCATATTAAAAGGTCAAACAATAATCGATTAAATTTTTTTTCCTAATGATGGAAAAAACAAAAATTAAATTGAAGAAACAATGAAAGGATGTTTTAAAAAATACCTATAGGGAATTTAAGGAATGAATACCAATACCAAGCATAGAAAAATATGTCAACAAACCTCACTATAACCTAGTGGAAGTAGGAGATAGCAAGTTGGGTATGCCACATAAGTGGACACAACATACCATTTGACAATTCATCAAAATAAGAAAGAAGATTTGGGGGAATAAAAGAAAGAAAGTGGAAGGAGGAAAATCCAAACTTATCGAGCTCTATGACTAGAATCAATCTCTATTTTTCTATTTCCTCATATAACATATGTTATACTTCAAACTTTGAATAACTTTTTATTGCAATTTAAGAGTCCTCGTTTTACTATCTATGATAATTTGGAAGCACACATGTATATGTAAATCTTGTTTCAATTTCATTTATGCTAGTTATATTCCTGGGATAGTGGGTGTAGGTTTCAATAATTTCAAAATTTTACTTATCTATATTTGAGAATATTGGAAGGGACACATGGTGCAAGATCATATTTGAGAATCTTGGAAGGGACACATGGTGCAAGATCATAATATTGTTTTTTGAGTATGTGATTTGATTTGTACATGGGCCATGTTATTCTCTATCATTTCCATGTATAGTGATGTTGGTTGGTTCGTACTTACATTGCATAAAGCAATTAAAATATTTCTTGGTTTATTATCACCTTGAGTATGTGAATGAGATATTTTGTAGTATGGTATTTACACATTAATATATGATTTATGGTTGTGTGGCATACTATGTTGTTAATGCTTATAGAGAAACCTTTATTGCAACTTTTTGGACTTTAACAGGGGAGATAGATTTGAGGACTTGTTGCTGTTCCAACCACTAACTCAAAATTTTGTATGATTTTAGGGTCCCTCCTTAGATTTTTTTTCTTTTAATCTTGATTAGACTAATTTTGCTCCTTAAAGTTTTCTTTCCATGACTTAGTTTTTATTTTGGACAAGTTTGAAAGGTTTTTGACTTATGTTGAAACTCACTTTTTTACCAGTGTGTCAAAAGAACCTAAAAATTTAGTCGACACGGCGGAAGAATTTGGTCTTTCCATCTGATAGCTCCCAACCGATTTTTATTTGTTTTTTTCCCAAGGCCTATGTCTTTGTCGAACGTTTTGTCGAGTTTTCAACCAATGGTTACAGCTAAATTCGATATTTGGAGCCAATGTGTTCAGTTGGACTCATCTTATGAAGCCCACAGTCCTTTTCACTGAGTCTGGCTGATGGTTGTAGCTAAACTCCCCATTCATAGCCAACGTGCTCAGATCAGGCCTAACTTTCACCGTTGATCGAAAGCTTATTTATGAGGTCACCGATGACCTTTATTCGGGATTTCCCAACAAAAGTTTTTCTGACACTGTCGGTAAAAACTGAATATTTATTCAAAGAATGCAAGAAAATTCATGGCTTGTAGTAAATTTTTGTTGCTAGAACCTTGGGATGAATTGTGCCGACACAGTATTTGCGGATGTTTTAATAGGTTTGAGCCAACGGTTGCAAAACATTTGGGATGTTGGAGCTGGAATTGTCAGTGGGTTTTACTTGTCTTTTGCCGATTCCAAGTTGGAGGATTCCCCAATGAGGTTTAGGTACCAAAATGTCATTTTCATTTATGCCCCCCAAAAACCGCATTTAATGCATGTTTAATGATTTTTCTATATATAACCCGTGAAGTTTTGTTTTGCAGACCACCACTCTATTTTGAGTGCATCCAGTTGTTGATTGCTTATTGGATCCTACGGTTTGTTTCACAAAGCACCATGCCCTTTCATTGTTTGCCAGGTAGGACTCTAACTTCGTCATTAAGATGTTTGGTAAATGGGTGTTTGGTAAAAAATCCTTTTGGGATTTCATTGTTTACTAGGTTAGGGTTTTACCTCTGCTGTGGTTTTTAAAGTCTTTTCCCAACCTCATAGGGATCGATTTTTTTTGGGATCACTGACCTTTGGAGTTTTTCCTCAAGTCGAGTTGCGTCAGAATCCTTGGCATCCCTGATTTTTTGAGATAGTTTTCTAGCCCGCCTGTGGTTTTTTTCACCTACTCTGCACCATTTGTCTTCATTGCTAAGGCCATGGACGTGGGTATGTCGACTTATGGTATTTTACCGGTGAGGCTGCTGCAGGTTGATCTTTTCACCAACTATTCCTCGTCTATTTGTTTTTTGTTTGGGGTGATAAGGGACCAGTGAGGTATCGATCTTAGAGGAACATCATTTTCTTTTGATTTTTGGCCTAGGGTCTCTGGTAGAAAGTATAATTCCTTTGTGGCTGACTTCGTGGTTTCAAAAGGTTTCATGGGTTTCGAGTTGACCTAGGGTTTTAATTTGCCATCGATTTTCCTTTGACTATTTTCCTGTGTGCAACAGGTTTAATGAAAGGGGTTTTATGTGTAGGGTTTAAAACTTTTATTGATGGTTTTTATGCATCATGACTTCGAACATAAGGCGATTGATTAGATCCTGCACTTGAGCTAATATTTGTCATTCCGGTTTGACCTTGCCATGATTTTTAGTGTCTAGATGATATACAGAGTTTCTATACATCACATGATCACTTTTAGATGGATAAATATGACTTGGTAAAGATATATTTATTGTTATCCATGAATGCAATCTTATTTTGAAATAAGATATGATTTGTTATCTAAGTTTTCCTGTATATATTTCCATCTTACAATAACTTCTGATTTTTTTTGTTTACATGAATGCATATTGTTTAATCACATGGACACTATGTTATTTATTGATATGATTGTGTCACATCCTCAGTCCTCACACAACACCATGCGAAAGAAAGAAAAGAATAAATCCATGGCTACTAAGGAGGAATCAGACCTGGAAATATTTTCTTGAATGGAGATAAATTATGAAGATACCAAAGCTGTCACCGAAGCTAAACCAAAGTTCATATGGAGACATATATATCCCATGATCAAATATCAGAAGGTCTCGAATGCGGGCTTATAAGATATACCCCTGTATGAAAACATAATGAGATCCGGGATCACGAAGGTAGCCACACGCCCTCACCTTTTCCCTTGCGCTGAGAAGGGATAATTTTAGGGGATAAATTTATCCCATGGGCTATTTTTAGGGGGTTTTCTCTAAAAAATGATTTGCCATTTTGCAATTTTTGAAGCCCTGTTTCGCCCAATTTTGATGGGGTAAACTTTTTTCACCCCAAAATCCACCAAATTATTATATAAACGATATAAATTTCTTGGAAATTAAAATATGTTTTGAAAAATATCTCCAAACATTTTATAGTTGTCGTTTTAAGAATTGGGAAGATTCGGCAACATTTATACACTTTTAAATAAGTATGGTTGCTTAAATTTATCCCTGGCGCTGAGGTGATCGATTGGATTTTACCTCGAGCAGATGCAAGTACCATGATTATTTCAAACATCGAAGGAAAATACTTTTCCTCCTTCACCCCTGTGTACATAACCAAAGCTTGAAATCTGCCAGCCCCAGAAATCAACATGACGAATGACTTGATAAATGGTTTGAGTTTAGACTATATCTGTTAACTCAAAAAATTACACAACTAGCTCTACATGACCTACACCACACAAAGACATCTATTTCACTACCCTCATTGACCCCCACACCCTTGTAGAGGCTCAAAAATACTGAAAAGGGCTTAAAAACCCATAAAAGAGCCTAAATAGCTCTCAAAGGGGCTAAAACCTCCAAAAAGGGGCTAAAACCCCTAAAGGAGCTTAAAAACCCTAAAGGAGCTAACGAATGGCCGAAAAGGGCTCAAATCCAAAAAAGGGGGCTAAAGCCTTGACCAAGGGCTTAAAACCTTAAAAACTCAGAAAACGCTATAAATATGATGTTGGGGGTAGCTCTCAAAACAATCCTTCTCTGCATATCGTTATTCTACCCGTATGAGTACCTTGAGGAGCCAAATCTCTCAAGCCATTCATCCCTCTCCCTCACTTGCTCCATTAGCCAAATTCCATTCCATAGAGAGGTAGCTTCCTGCTAGGGCATGGTGGCCCATTTCATCAAAACTAGAAGGTATAATGTGTGTTTCTTGTTAGTAGCTTAGTTTTGTAGATTGTTTTATTTGCAGGTGGTTTTTCTCACATTGTTTTGCAGGTCCTCCATTAACAGTGTGCTGCAAGTTTTTCTTGGTTCACTAACCCTTTCCTATAGGTGGTTTATTGCTAATAGTGTGTTGCAAGTTCTCCATTGATAACCTGTTGCAGGTTTATTTCTCTAACAGTATATTGCAGGGTTTCCATGGATCAAAGCTAGCTATTCCTTATAGGTTTTCTCTCCCATCCACAGAGAGGCTATCCTTCTGTCTAATAGATGAAAGGTAGCTGTCTCTGCATGTAGCTAGGGAAGAATCCTTGCTACAGCTTGGCGACCATACCAGGTCGATCCCACAGGATCCCTGGGTTTAGTTAGTTTTTTAGATTGTTTAAGTAGTTGTTTAACAAGTTTATTTCCATTTCTTTCCATTTACATTACTAGGAGAGCCCTCTTGAGGCCAACCCAAGCCCATTCGGCCGCAGTACTAGTTACTATTGGCCATTGTCAGCTCTGATTTTTAAAAAATTTCGGTTTCAGGCCGGGTCGCCTCTTTAGGGCCGGAAAGAGTGACCCAATCGCTCAGATTTTCCCTATAAGAGTGACCCCTTCGCTACATTTCCACTGATAGGAGTGACCTACCTCTGTAGGCCATGTCATCTATTTCGAGCTAAATTGAGCGACCCCCTTGCCTATACTGGGATGATAGGTTGGACCCCTTGCCTCATTGGCCCTGATATGAGTGATATGTCTCTCAGTTGTCTATTTCGACTGTTCAGACTGTCAGTGCGGCTCTGCCGCCACTGTCCAATAGCCTGTTTTCTTCTGTATTCAATTTCGGTAAGCTGATGATACATTTGGTTAGCTGTTAATGCATATGAATTTGTTTTAGGATTTATCTCAAATACTATAACTTAATTTTCAGCTTTTTCACTTAAATAATTGGAAATTAACCTCTTGCTAAAACCCTTCCTCCTCTACTCATTCATCACCCTCTGAGGTATTCTGATATAAGAATAAGGGTCAAGCTTGTATAGTAATAGGAACTTATACCTTTTATTGCTTAAGGCCACTAAAAATGGGTGACTTGGAAGGTAGAGAGGGTGGATACCGTTGGTGGTTTCATGGCATTCACGTCCTCCCTGTTGACCGACCTTGCACTCAAAGAGTGACGTGAGGATCTAAGGGTGGGCTTAGTCCCACTATGTTGAGAGCCCAGTACTCTTTCCTGGTCGAAGAGGAATACAAGTGTAAGGCAAGTCACCTGGCAGGTTTGTAATAGTTTAGGTTCATTACTTGCATGTTTAAATTTTTCTGTTTCAAAAGTTCACTGGTTTTCTCATAACAGGTTACCCATTCTGTAATCTCTGCAACAAACTAGAAACATCTGTGAAGTATCCATGAACCATAATTGCAATCACCAAACTAATAACAGAAAATAATTTAAAAATGAACAATCTTTAATACACTAAACATGCACACAACCACACCACTTAAGCCAACCAAACTCGGTTCATGATGCCAAGCGAACCCATTAAAATCTATCAATTTACATTAATTCAAAATCTTTGCAGTCTTTGAGGACATAAGTCCCTGATTGCCTTAATTATGGGAAGTACTTGGGCTCAGACCTGAAACTAATTGTGAGGAGTACCATGGGAACCCCAAAGTAGCTGGTCGCTGAGAGGAATTGCCCAGTGAAATGGGAAACGACCCCCACCGATTGACTAGATCTCCTGTGAGGAAAATCCAAGTGCTGTCTCTTGGAAGCCTTGGTGGCTGAGTGACCACCTAAAAGCCAATAGGAAGCGACTGAAACTGGGGTCCATAATGTCATTACCAAATTACACCATTTGATTTACTAACCAGAAACAATTGGTACCGCATGCTCTTCTTCACACCTAAGAGGCAATCCACCACAGTTCAGGTCCTTGAACCAACACCATCAAGACCATTCTCGATGACCCTCTACACCTTCATACGACCACACAACCTCTGAATCATACTCATATTCATATCAATCTGAGCCAAACTTACATATTGCACCATCTAGCCCCATGGTTGGTGCAAACCCAGATCCACTTTCTGGAATGGTCATTGGCAGTGGACCCATGTCCATGCCTCAAGTCATCACCGACACCCTTGCAGGTGGTCCTAGTACTACCATGCAAACTATCCTAACTCAGCTGCCTCCACCTGTACCTACCAGTTAAACTGTCTGACCTGTCATACCTGGGTACAGTGGCCCATCCACTCACATTGTCCCACCTATCATACCTGGGGGCTGTGGCCCTTCCTCTCACACTATCCCACTTGCCATACCTGGGGGCAGTATCACGTCCACAATTGTTCCACAAGTACCCTGATTAATGTAGGGACATCATGTTATCATGAACCCCACTACCATTACAAGTCCCTCCCATATTAACCTTGGGTCAAACCTCCCTTTCATGGCATGCCTCAACTTTCTTGACTTGGCCAGGTTAACCAATGACCCTATCTATCATCAATCCTTTTGGCCTCCCATGCCAACCAATGTCCCCTCAGACATCCCTAAGTTTGAAGGGAAGGCAGGGGAGTACCCCCAAAACCATATAATGATGTTTCACCTATGGTGCTCATCAAACAGCATCTTAGATGATTCGATCAGACTTAGGATTTTCCAACACACCCTCACAAGTGCTGTAGCTAAGTGGTACATTGAGCTACCTCAATCCAAGTACCCAGACTTGAACTCATTTTCCTTTATGTTCCTACAGTATTTCTAGCTCCCTGTCAGATATGATGAAGGGGTGGAAATCTTGCTATCTTTCTGCCAAAACATTGCGACCCACATAACCGACCACATCCATGAGAGGCGGCAATGCCGTAGCTTGTGTAAGATCAAGCTTGATGATAGGAACTTCCTTGACTGGTTCTTAAAAACATTACTACCACCCATAGCCAAGGACGTCGCTTCCAAATGTCCCCAAACATAGGAAGAGGCCATCTTGAAGGTCAAATAGTTTGACCTCATCTATGCATAGTTTGGATACCTCTACACCATCATTCTAGATGCTCCCCATGCAAGCACCTCCTACCGGGATCCACTGGGGGAATCCCATGCTGCAAATGGCATAATAGGATGTATTTCCCACCAAAAACAACATCACGTGACACCACCCATGATGCCACCGCACCCAAGCAACACCCCTAGTGTTTCCTACCCAAACCAAGCTCTTGACTATTCAAGAATGATGTCTCAATCTGAAGCTACAACCTCCTATGCACAACCTATGCCATAGTAGCAACCCCATGCACCTACTTGGCCAGCACAACCCTATTTAGGACATATGATGAGATTTGTGGCACCCCCAGCCCCCCAAGTTTACTATGCACCACCAGTGCAAGTCGCGCAAGCCCTCGCCCCAGATTCGCCAACACATTTGGGACAAGTGTTTGCTCAGTAGAATTGTCCCAACCAACCTATCCCCAACAACCAATAGGGACAAGGAAAAAAAAAATAAGCTAGGAATCAGGGTAACAACCAACCCCAAAGAGGAAACCAATAGCCTACCCCCCCTCCTTGTAATGGCGCCAACCCACCAGCACAAAATCCTCAACATCTCAATCCACCTCGATTGAATGCCCCATTGCAGACCAACAAACCATGTGAGCTGTGAAAGGTTTACATGTACTACACCAATGAATGTCCACTTATGGGACGCACCGAAAAATGCCTCCACAATGAATCCCAGTAAGGCAACAATGTGGCTTCCTAAACAAAACAAAATCCAACACCACCGGAACCTCCTCCCATGGTGCTCTAGAAATCGTTACCAGTCCAAGGATTGGTAGCAACTGCACCCTTGCTCCAACCTACTCCCGCAACCCACCCTGGTCCACATCCCATAGAGACAGGGGTACATCAACTGCTAGTTGTTACAATGGAGGAGATAAACCTGTAGACCAGGCCGAATCAATATGGATCCTCTATTGAAACCGCTGACACAGCAGCAACATCCACATCCAACACTGCCAATGTTCCTCTTCACCTTCTCCCCCCCTCCCGTAGGTCCGTGCCTCCCTTTTAGGCACCTCGCCAACAACACTACCGCAAGGGCGGTAGTTAACTATAGTATCATCGATGACTTGGCCCAATCACCTATGGACATGTATGCTCTCGAGGTACTCAAAACATTCCCAACATAGTGGAAATCCTTGCTAGCCGCCCGTGGTGTCGTAGACCCCTCTCACTCCTGATTGATCACATTTGATTTGGATCATGGAGAACCAAGAATGCCATCGACCATCACCTTCCAGATCTAGGTGTCAATTTGGAATTTGGTTGCGCACCAGTGCATCATTGATGAGGTGGCATCCACTTGCGTTATGTGAACCTTGGTTTGGCAGAAACTCAGGTCCCCTATCCTACAGGCGTCCACCACCACGCTGCATGCCTATGATGGCCATCCCACTATAGCCTAAGGAATCATCCCGCATGTCCCCATATCTTTAGCTGGGAAGACCGTCCTAATTGACATAGAAGTCATCAACACTTAGTTAGACTACAACCTTCTTCTATGACGTATCTCTATATATGCTATGCGAGCTGTGGAATCTACTGTCTTTTGCCAAATGATTTTCCCTCATGATGAGAAAATCATGACTGTTGACCAGTTCACTTACCATGATCCGCAGGGGCCAATGGCACCAGTGAACATTATCCCTACTGTTGACAGCACAACTGCTCCACCATTATTGAACCTAGGCCCTGGGTTGTTCATTGATAACTCTATGACAAATCCCTTCCACTTCGTGTTTCCTCCATAGACACCAAGTGATACTGTGGATTTGTGCATGCTTTCATCTAGCACCGGTACACTCAAACTTAAAGTGTAACACCAACCGTAGCCGTAGCTCCATCCACAACCGCAACTCCATCCGCATCCAGAGATCCATCCTCAACTACAACCCAATCCACAGCTGCAACCTCAGTTGCAACCTCAACCTTAGTTACCATGGAAACATTGGGGTTCATTCCCACTCAACACGATCCCTTTCCTTTTCCTTGTCCTACCATCCAGAATCATGAGTAAGTATGTCTTGGAAACCCTCAATTTACAAGATTTCACACTAGAAGTTCCTGTGTGGTACCTTGAACCACCTACCGTACCTTTGAGGCCCTAGTATGTTTAGACTCATGTCCATCCAATTGAGGTGATGTTGCACCTACCTCTGGGTCCATCAAAGACTCCTCCCATCTCTAGGCCTGCCCCCTTTTCTCCAATAGAGACTAGGGGGAAGGCCACCAAATCCATAACCAATACCATTTACATGATATCTAGCACCAATTTCCCTTCCATCTTGTCGGTTGTGGAAGATCCACCTAATCTATCCTGGAACCACTTACGCAATGACAGAGAGATCTGTAAGACTGCCTCCGGTTTTACCCCATTCCCTTTAAACCATAGTGTGGAATCATTTCTTCCCATAAAAGATTGAGATTTCGTCACCCTGCCTTGCCAATGACCTTTGTCTCAGTAAGGGGGCATACCTATTCAATGACTAAGATGGTCGACTCTTGAAGAAGTTGTGCAATGGGCCCCACCTCAAGAGAGTCTATGCCTGATATAACCACTATGAGTCCCTTATAGCATAGTTTTTTCTTTTTTGTTTTGAATCATTTTTACCACAAGTCAATGATCCCCTCCTATATTCGTTCCACGTCTAATCGTAGTGATTCCATTGTAGAACTTCGTTGCATCATTTGCATGTGAGCAGGTAGATATGATCCTTGCCCCTACGTCGTGGGTATCCCACTGGAGGGTGCGGTCCAACATCTACACATGCACATAGTATGTTGCATGTGTGAACTAGCTACCACCATGGTAGCATACCATTGGGTCCCTAGACCTGTCCTGGGAGGCCGTATCTCCCTGGTTTTCCAAGCTAATGTATGGATCATCGTCTACCATAATAGGAAGCTGCCACCATTATGCAAAAATCTCCCAGGTTGAGAAACAATATTCTAGAATTCCTCCCTCCTTACCAATGCTTTGGGCCATTTCCCAGAGTCACGTCTATTTGCATACCACCACGTGAATTGCACATTGTACGTTGAGCTAGCTTCATACCCATAGGCCTCCATTTGTTCTAGTTTTTCCCTATGCATCACTGCACAAGGGGCAGCACCATTAACTGCTAGTCCGAGTCATCCAGAGTCTGTTGGAGACACTCCTCACACCTCCGGGTTCATTTTTACATCCTCTGTCTTTTTATGAGACCGTTGTCTCATGTTTAATACACTGATTCTGCAGACCTATTACCATAGGTCACCTCGATTTGTGTGCCTCTATTACGAACCAACCAATGCATGTATTGGTATGTTCAAGAGCCACCTTATCCATCCATGATGCACGGTTGGTCACCTTTGACCACCTTTCACTGTCCCTCCATGGGACACCACTAGTGCCCCTAGCTTGGTTGACCATAATGGAGTTTCTATTAATCTCTTTTCTGACTCCTAAAAGAATGAAAAGATTATCGAGCGCCCTTGCTTCCTTTTCCGCTTGTTAAAGTATAGGAAATGGAATCTACATCGTCTCATTTATCTCCTTTTGCGGACTATGTAGACTACCATATGAAAAGAACCACCTTGGCAGATTCAAGACAAGAACGTATCCCTCTGCATCCTTTTATGCTTTCTCAAGCATTGGGACCTAACTCTACGAAAAAACTCATCATGGGTTGTCTTTAAGCTCTTTTCCATCCTTCTCGTAAAGAAAAGAACATCAAGAAAACTTGGTTTCATTCATGCTCATAAAAGTATTTGAATGACCATCCAGTTAGTACAGGTTTAACCTTTTTCAGCGTGATTGGACTAC
This sequence comes from Pseudotsuga menziesii, assembly GCA_001517045.1. Lineage (NCBI taxonomy): Eukaryota > Viridiplantae > Streptophyta > Pinopsida > Pinales > Pinaceae > Pseudotsuga > Pseudotsuga menziesii. The sequence continues at coordinate 577,119 of LPNX010430860.1, forward strand.
CAATGGTAAAGAAGTCTCTCATCACCTAAAGGATGGGAGAGCTCTTCTATGTGCACTTTAATCCTTTTTCGGGCACAGGAGACTATCAACGAAAAAGAGCCCCCATTAGAGTCTTCTTCATGCTTTCAAACTCTGTAAAATTGAAAGCACCATCAAGCATTCACTTTCTTGGGATCGCTAAAAATCGACGAGATCGTACCATAATGGTTTCTTTAGACACCACCCCACATGTAATAGTTCGACAGCATTCCCACTTTGGGTCACCTTTGTTCAGAGTATTCTGTGATGAGTCTTCCTTAGATCCCATGAATACCAAAAGTATCTACCTCCCCCAAGAATTTCCCATTTGCAGTTACATTCTCGGTATAACAGTTATGATCCGCCTCCCTTGAGTTAGTTTCATTTGCTGCTAGGTCAGCCCTGTCATTGTACTCTGAACAAAGGAAGTTTGAGTCCCCTGTGATTCCCTACCCCTGTTCCCTATTTAAGTGTGTTAGTCCCCATATCGTCTCACACCTTTGGTCATATCCAACAAGCTTCTGGTCGAGGAAACGCCATTGCCTTGGTTAGTTGCATGTCTCCCTCTGTCGACGACAACACATGTATTCCAGAGGATAGACCCAGAGGTCCCTGTATCCTGGTTTCATTAACCTTATTGATTAGTTCCTTGGACCAGTTGAGAGGATTCCTTAGTGCCTCTCAGGATGGTTGTGTCTCACGTGCTCGACTCCAGCTACATCATTGCACCGTTGAGATTCGTACAGGGTATTGGTCCGTGTAGTATTCGGTCGAAGACCACGGATGTCACCTAACTCTAGAACATTGATGAGTCCATTGAGGGACCCAAACAGGTTCATGTCCCTTGTGATTTTTGGCTTGCATTGGAGATAGTTTTCAAAAGCCCTAGAACAATGCTTTGGTATAGATTCATGATTGATGCAACACATTGTACCACAGAGACTCTTGACTCTCCATCAGTAAGTCCCTTCATCTATGTACCATTCCGGATCTAGTAGACCATAAGTCATGAAGATGTAGCATTCCATGAGAATTCCATGGGTCCAATGTAGCAGTTCTGCATGTCAGTATTCTATTCATCCTCTTATTGAGACAAGCATTATGTAACAACAATTGTACATGATCGACTCTTGCATTTTGGAGATTAGATCACATTATTCTTTTCACATCGTTACAAGCATGGGGATGCCTGCCTCGTCCATATACATGTCGCACATTATTTGTATCTCACCCATTGATGGGAACCATATTACTACAAAAACCAAAATCCACCATGTCCAAGCCTAGGAAGCACCACCTCTCCCTAAAAAATCCTATGATGTCCATCGGCCATACGATGAGCACCTGCCCTCACACATCAGGGGGAAATCTGTTAACCCAAAAATTTCCCGACTAGGTCTACATGGCCTACACCACACAAAGACATCTATTTCACTAACCTCATTGACCCCCACACCCTTGTAAAGGCTCAAAAACACCAAAAAGGGCTTAAAACCCCATAAAAGAGCCTAAATAGATCTAAAAGGGGCTAAAACCTCCAAAAAGGGTCTAAAACCCCTAAAAGGAGCTTAAAAACTCTAAAGGAGCTAAATAATTGCCGAAAAGGGCTTAAAATCCAAAAAGGGGCTAAAGCCTTGAACAAGGGCTTAAAACCCTAAAAACTCAGAAAGAGCTATAAATACAAGGGTGGGGGTCACTCTCAAAACAATCCTTCTCTACCTACCATTACTCTGCCCGTATAAGTGCCTTGAGGAGCCAACTCTCTCAAGCCATTCATCCCTCTCCCTCACTTGCTCCATTAGCCAAATCCAATTCCATAGAGAGGTAGCTTCCTGCTACGGCATGGTGGCCCATTTCATCAAAACCAGAAGGTATAATGCGTGTTTCTTGTTAGTAGCTTAGTTTTGTATATTTTTTTATTTGCAGGTGTTTTTTCTCACATTGTTTTGTAGGTCCTCCATTAACAGTGTGTTGTAGGTTCTCCATTGATAACTTGTTGCAAGTTTATTTCTCTAATAGTTTATTGTAGGGTTTCCATGGCTCAAAGATAACTCTTCCTTGCAGGTTTTCTCTCCCATTCACAGACACCCTATCCTTTCATCCTATAGATGGAAGGAAGTTGTCTCTACACGTAGCTAGGGAAAAATCCCTGATGCAATATCGAATGTGCAAAGATGACGATGGTAGCAGGGAAGCCATTTCAATAGAAAGCATCTGGCGAATATGAAACTGCCAGCATGCACACTCCTTATATAGTTATAGCCCTGAAGCTCAACAAAAATTTTGGCAGGGAAAATGGAATTTCTATAACATGGGGTGGATCCCATTGATATATCATGTTGCCATGCAGGGCATTATATTCAACTAAGTAGACATTGTAGCCAATATCTTTTCTACCTGCATAGCTACAACACTAGGATTCCTGCTTCGGATAAAATCAGAATTTTATATGGGATCATATTTAATTGATTGTATCCTATGCCCATACCCATTCTCAAAATTTAACTGCATCTAGAATGAAGCTAAGACACCCATTTATAGTGCATATCAGATTCTATGGGATCATAAGTATCATAGCTTCTACAAGCTTATATATGAAGAACTTCCAATGCCACTACACCAGCTGATCTTTCTTGACGATTGCAAGTGTATGTATGAGGGTGCACTAAAAGTTATAAGTGAATATGGATATTATTTCTTCTCTGAAGAATTCATCTATATAAGGATGTATGGAGGAACTAGAGCCCCATCACTACTTCTTAAGTATGCCACGGATTACATCATTCATAAGGAGGCAGTGTGACCACATATTACTTTTTATGGATGGATTCAAGAATTTTCTTTTTGACATAAAGAAGGTGGTTTATCCACTAATGTTCTATGTTGGTAGCTACAAGTTCTCAAAAGTAAAAAGCATGCCATACTTTGTAAAGGACCTAGAAAATTTCCACTTTGGTGAGAAGAATTTTCATAGGAATGATTCCCACGGAAAGGTTGCTACACATTGTGATATGGTAAAGGTGAATTTTGAATACTCTTACCATTGGGACACTGATGAGGATATTTTTAGAAATGCATGCAAAATGACTGCTTTGAATAAGCGGTTCCAATAGAAAATCTCAATAGTAGGAGGAAAAGGAAGCAACAACACTACAGAACTAAAAAAACAATAGGAGGAGGCTGCTAAGAAACAAGAAGAAGCCCGTAAGTTAGTAGAAGAAGCTTAAAGACTACTCGCTGATGAGGCCTAGAGGGAAAATTTAGAAGAAGAAAGACTTTAAAAGGAGTAGGAGAAAAGGATGCAAAGAGAATCAAAGGAAATATTGCAGAAAGAAGTTGAACAAGCAGCCAAGGAGTTAAGGAGGAAAGAGCAAGAAGACAAAGATAGGGAGAGTTTGGAATGAGATACTGCGCAAGATAATATAGAAGATCCTCTCTCTACATAAATCGACACCCTAACTGGAGGTCACCTCCCTCTCGCAGAATTAGGATTGGTGCCCTTTAATCCATTCAAACATCATGCGGTAGAATTTCTGGATAAGGTAGTCTTCGACCCCAAAATAAAAATCATTATTCGGAGGTCAGAGAAGAGACTAAAGATCGGTACCTAGCCTGAGGTAGTAACAATGATTGAGAGAGTTGTCATGAAAGGTACTGAAAAATATCCAAAACTAATGGCATCAATCAAAGTGGTGGTTGCTCAAGCGAATGCCTATAGTATTGACATATTGAAAGAAAATGTAGATTAGTACAAAGAAAACATTTTAAGAATGAAGGATACTCTGATGAAAGAAAGAGGAGAAGGCCGAGAAATGAAGAGAAAACATGAGGCCACTCTTTCGGAGTTTGAGAGAGTCTAGAAGGCCTACCAAGCCTTAGAATTAGAAAAGGATGCCTTGGTTCTTTCAAATACAATCGCTGAGGGAGAAAACAACGACCTTGAAAATACGATTTTAGAGTTAGAGGTGCAAAAGGATGCAACTGACATAAACGCATAAGAGATAAATTCCCAAGTAGTAGAGCTAAAGGCACGAAACAACTCATTGGAAATTCAACTTAACGAAACAAATGAATGACAAGTTTATATTACTCCTTTCTGAGAGAAAGCCCTCCTAATGATGAGGAAAATATATCAAGTCCAACTAAATCTTACAGAAGATGTCTATAATATTAAATGGGAAGAAACAAGATTGCAAGAAATTTCAGAAATCCCAACTAATTTCAGAACAAAGACACTAGAAGTTTTAGAACATATTTAGGGTCAACCGACTTGGACAGAAACTAATGCATCATTTCCCAAGCATTTACCATATAAGACTACCAAAATATTGAAGATAGAATTCTAACTTTTGGATTTCAGTAGCAAGGCCGCTGCGATATTGACCGCTGGGGTCGGGAAAACTTTGCAGATGTGTATGGATTTTTATAAAAAAATGCTCAGAACACATAATAGGTGTCAAACCTCTGTAGTGAAAATAATTTAGGAGTTTCTAGATGAAGAGGGGCATTTGAAATACCTCCAGGAACAATTGCAGGAGGATGAGATTAGAATACAACAAATTAAAGACATCATTGAGAAAGTGGTAAAGAACTGGGTTGCACAAGCCGCGATTAGAAATTTCCTTCTGGAATACCTACTTAGGGTAACTCCACCGAAAGCAGCGGAAATAAGGTCAAAACTAGATACACATGAAGTGATAGTTAGATTGTTTTATCCTATGGATTTCAATATTATTGCCATAGAAGCTGAAGCATGGAGAGAATTCATTAGAGGATCACCTGGGCCCTCCTAAGTTTTGTCTTGTTTACATGTGGCAATTTTGTAAATTATCTGATCTTATTTTCATTTTCCTAGTGCGAATCATTAGAGGACAAATTTTGTAAGTCAAAGAATCAAGGAAGACTAAAAGGAAGGGGTATCCAAAAATTCATTTGTAAAATGTATAAATAGGGATAGAATATAAATTAGAAGGCACTTTTCACTAGCGTATACATGCCGCTATTTGTATGAAGAACTATTTATTTTTATGAATACGGGAGAACCAATTTTGCTAGAGGAAGGACTGTACAAGTTTCAAATGGATTGTGTGGAATGCTAAATGCTGAACTATTTCTGTTTTAGTCTTCTATACATTTGTGAGATCATTATAACTTAATGAATTAATTCTGCAGTTTATGAATGATTTTACTTTGTGTTAGAAATCTTGTGCATATGGATGGGCAATGAATGTGTTAATAAAATAGATCTATCTTTGTTTATATTTTTTGATGTAATTATGTATCTAGAATTTGAACAGCTACCTGTAGGATTCCACAAGCAACATTGCAGTACATTACTCAATTGAATATAATATTTTCTCCCCTGGGTGATAGGTTAGATAGAGTAGCTTAGATTAGATTAGTCGGTTTTTTTATTTCGTAAAAGTGCTTGTGGGGAAAGAGAGGTATGATAGGACGTAAGAGCCTACGCATCTCTAGTGGGGTTCTTGTTCAACGGTTACTTGCATTTAGTTTAGGAACTTGCATTTCATCTAGAATATAAATCACATAAACAGTGGACCAGGCCGCAATCGGTAAAACAAATTTAAAACATTCTTTGAATTCTACCGTAGCTGGGCCACTAATCGGAGGGATTCCCCATACCAAGTAGTAAACAATATAATTGGGAGAGAATATTGGGGAGAATCCCTACTATCAGTACTTGGGATTTTCTAGGCCTCAATATTTTTGGCACTAGAAGGAGGGCCTCCAGTGCATGGATGGCAGAGGAAATCTGTTTACTAGAAACTATTCCATTGGCGATAGCTCTAAAACTAAGTTTCTTGAAGATGTCATTTATAAAAAAAGAGTAGGCTGAGATGAAGAAGGTCCAAAATTCCTCTACCCTATTCCATTTGAAGTAGTTAACCACTTGAGGAGACATACAAGGTCTTATGTAAAGAAGCTTGACAGATTGAAAACAATCCCTGAATTATTGAGAAGGCAGGCTTCTAGGAAAGTACCTACTTACAACGAAGATTCAATTTTGGTGGGAAATTTGGAAGAGTTGGTAAATTTGTCCATACAATATATTTTCCAACCACTTGATCAGTTGGGACCAAATTCCCATGTTTTCCAGTCTCCATTACAGTCACCTGTTTAGTCTGCACCACAGACGCATCATAGAATCATGGCTGGAAATGTCCCCCCCAAATGCTAATCAACCCAATCCACCACCAGCCTAAAGAGCTATAACACCACTCAGCCTGGCTCCTCCTTTGCATTCTTTTCCTTAGATTCTTGAAAAGGCATTACCTAAGTTCGACCCCAGAAAAGCAATTTCAGTAGATGACTACCTGCAAAGTTTCTCTTTGGCTCTGGAACTTTTGGCCATTGAACACAAAGATGTGGTATGTAGACATTTTTCACATACCTTTGAAGCTAAGGCCTCTGCTTTGTTTTTCAGGTTACAAGAAAATTCAATAACATATTGGAATACTTTTGTAACCTCTTCCACTCTCATGAAAGAATTGTTATCTCCGAGGATGGATAAGAAAGAAAAGGTGCAAGATTTTAACCAGAGGTTTGTTGCTCATCTGAATAATTTCAGCGCTACAATAAAGCATGTTGAAGAAAATTTAATGAAATAGTACACTTCAGCACTCAATCCTAGCATAGCAATGCTTGTCAAGAGGGTATTAAATCCTTCTTTGGTGGAAACTTATGAGGAATCCAATAAAGTAGAAGCTGAACTTGAGAGCATAAAAAAACACACCACAGAACCAGAGGTAAATACTTTTAGCAGTAAAACACCTCTATTGTTAACTAGACCTAAGAAAGAATCCTCAACTGAATTAGAAAATGTGGTTAATATGGTACAAAAGTTGTCAAATAAAATTGTAGATCTGGAAAACGAGAAAGAGTGTAGTTCATCGAAAAAACAGTTTAAACCTTATTTCAAGAAAATAGAAGAAAGTGGAACATCTCAACCACTTGTGTATAATTATTCTATTTTTAATTTTACTGAAGTAGGTGTTAGCATGGGAATTGAACCAAAGGTTGTGGAAGGGCTCATTTCGGGTAACAGCAAAACCGCTTTTGGCCACGCCTCTAGCCCTGTACAGTCAGAGAGGGATCTCTCATTCATCACCGGAGTAGCTCCACATAAGGTTGTCAGTCTTGTGTGTCACCAGAGTCTACTCTGCATAGGATCTTCAATCAGTATGATTAGGGGGATAGGACCCTGAATGGGGCAAAGTTGGTCGAGGTAGGTGCATGGTGGGGTTATCGAGGTTAAAGGACCATGGGTGAATGGAGTTGAAACCTACGCAAGAAACAATTATAGATGGAAAGAATGACGAAAGGTAGAAAACGGAGGCAATATAGCTACTGATTTCCCAATTAGGAGATTTTAGCGGGTGTTTTGGAGGACAAGAAACAACAGTCCATCTCATGGAGCATCAGTGAGATGAATTCCATGAGACTTTAGAAGAACCATTGTTAATTCCTGGAATAGTAGTTAGAGTGTAGCAAGTACGAATTCCAAACCACTGTACCCTATGTTGCAGGCATGAAAGAAATAAACAAAATGGAGTGAAAACAAGGAAACACAATTTACACGTAAAGAAAGCACTTATTCGGAAAAAAAACAACACAGGAATCTCTGCTGTGAATGATAGTCTTCCACTACAATTTTATTCATACATAGGTACCAAGATTTTACAAATGGGAGTCTGTTAACACCCAAAAAGGGTTCACTACCTCATCTACCCCATTACATGGCTCATTTGTCCATTTTCCCACCATATTTCCATCAAAAACCCATAAAACCATGTAAAAAGCCTCCAAAAGGCTTAAAACGCCTCCAAAAGGCCATAAAACCCTCTTGTCCTCTAAAAATATCCAAAATTCCTCCAAAAAAGCAAAAAGCTCCAAAAAGGAAGAAAAAATATAAAATAATGAGGAAAATGAGGAAAAAACCCTAAACAGCTGAAACCCTAACCATAAAACCGCATGGTTTCCAAATATAAATAAGTGACGGAGACCCCTTATTTCAGATCCACAATCACAAGTATCCTGCCTCTGCCAAAATTGCTCGTGAAACCCTAGCTCACCATTGAGCTACTTTCACCATTGAGAGCCCCTTTTGGCCCATTTCCACCATTGGAGAAAGAGAAGAAGCAGCTTGAAGCTCAGAGCCACGGACTCGGATCACCGCAAAGGGCTTCACCAACCTTCACATTGGAGGTCAGATCAATACAAAATTACTATTTACTTTTTACTGTTTTGCTTAATGAACATGTTTAGATTTAGTTTTTTATTTCAGTTATAGCTTTTAATTCACATATCATTGAACTGCTACTAAGGAATCCATTGTCCTTAGTAGGTACTCATTCGTACAAGCTAGGGGTAAAAGCCTAGCAACAGTTTTGGCGACTCCGCTGGCTTTTTAATTTATTTTATTTCTCGTTTTGTCCTTTCGGTTGTTATTTTCGGCCGCCGTAAACCACCGTTTTTTGTTTCACAGTCGCGTTCCGACTGCGTCTTTTCAGCCCTTAGCTGCGACCCGACCGCGCCTTTCCAGCCTTAACCCGCGACCTCTGCACGCCTATTTCTTCCAAACCCGTGGTCCGCCTGTGTCTTTTATCCAGAAACCCGCGATCTGAGCGCGCCTGTTTCTTCCAAACCTGCGGTCCGCCCACGTCTTTTATCCAGAAACCCGCGATCTGAGCACGCCTGTTTCTTCCAAACCCGCGGTCCGCCCGCGTCTTTTATCCAGAAACCCGCGATCTGAGCGTGCCTGTTTCTTCCAAACCCACAGTCTGCCCACGTCTTTTATCCAGAAACCCGTGACCTGAGCGCGCCTGTTTCTTCCAAACCCGCGGTCCGCTCGCGTCTTTTCTCCAGAAACCCACGATCTGTTCGCGCCTGTTTCGTTCAAACCCGCGGTTCGACCGCCGATCCGATCTGATTTTTGCACTTGTTCCTGCTTCTAAAACCAGCCCCTTTGCTGCCATATTTTTTGCACCTGCCCAGCCTTCTGTTCTACCTACACTTTTGTCCCCCTTTACAGAATTTTTCAGCATTGTTTATTCAGATAATTTTGCATGGTAAAATTTTTCTTTCAGTATTATTGATATTTAAGAAGTTGCCCTGGCACTTCTCTTCTGAGTTCATAACCTCACAAACACACAATCTGTCACCTAATTCAAGTGAGACTTAAAAACTACTTAACTCAACCAACATTCTAACCCCACTTGGGGAACATAAAAGAATTTTTGTAGTTAGGTAGGATCGGGGGGATAGGCTTCCAAAAACACCCCTCAGTTACTTACACTTGAGACATAGTTGTTGTCCATTAGGGAACCAAAATCCCCTAGTATTTTTTGACATGGTCACAACCGGTTTATCAGATGGCCACTCCCTTAGGAGGGTTGAAGTCGTGAGATTGGTTCCAGAGGTCTGAGTGGAATACCGAACTCCATTCAGTAACTGAAGGGCTACCTTCCGCAGTTCTCGGGATATCCCTGTATAGGGGTATTGCAGTTAAAGGACCAAGCGACAAATTTACCTTTCTGGACATGTCATGAACGGGGTATCTTAGTTGCCATTCTTCTAGGATTTGACTACCCGATGTCCCTCTCGTTAGGGGGATACCTTAGCCACTTGGCTTCCCTATTCATATTGTCTGACTTGGATTTCATCACCTTGAAGAGGATATGTATAGTTAAGTCATAATACTTTTAGTTAGGTGTTTGCATGCTCCCTTACCTCTTTTTGGTCTAGTGAGTCCACCGGTTTTTATTTTCGTAGGCAACCTGCTGTTTTTTGGTATTCTGACCATTTCTGTTGACACTCCGCCTATTGTAGCACGCAGTTACAGTGGGTGTTTTGAGTTGGTTGTTGGCCTGAGCGCCCTATTTTTTGAGCTCTCCTTCTGCACACTCGGTTGCATTAGAGTTTTTGAGTTGATTTGTAGTTACCTCAACCCACAGAGATTTGACTCGATTTGTCACCATTGAGTCTCCGAGACATTCTCGGCACCTCAGATATGAGCCTCCACAGCACGGTTCACTTGTCACCACCTGTCATCGACACAGGTCATCATCACTTGATACCGCTCATCATAGATCTCGGGCCTTGTCACTTAACTCCACTCGTCAGCGGCATAGAGCTCCGTCACCAGATACTGACGCCCCTTATTTTACCTCCGATTCTGAGCCAGAATCCGAGAACCCCCTTTACACTGCTCCTACTAGCCCCATGGCTGGTGTGACCCCCACTCCCATCTTGGTAGGGACCGTTGGTGGCACATCCACCACGATACCAATTACCACACCTACTTTGGGTATGCCCTCCACGGGGGCCCCCTCTACTGTTCCCCTCACAGCACCAATTCCCGCAGCGGGAATACCTATCCCCACTCCATTAGTGACCCATACTACCCATGGTGGTGCAGGACCGTCCTATACCACCATAGTTCCCCCACTTGAGGGCAACCTCCCTCACATGACCCCTCCACTTGGGGGCATCGGCCCCAACTTGGTCCAACCCACTACCGTGTCACATCCTTCGTCCAGTTTGCCATTCATGGCTAGCATCAAGCTGCCTGACCTAGCTAGATTAACCAACGACCCCATCCGACACAACCCTGCGTGGCCTCACATGCCCACCAAGCTCCCCTCTGACATCCCTAAGTTCGAGGGAAAGGCAGGTGAGGACCCACAGAACCATATCATGTCCTTCCATCTATGGTGTTCCTCCAACTCCATAGTAGACGACTCTATTCGCCTCCGTTTATTACAGCACACTTTCACTGGCTCTACTGCCAAGTGGTATATCGAGCAACCCCATGGAACCCATGCCACCTTTACGTCCCTGGCCTCGACCTTCCTGCAGTTCTTCCAGTTACCTGTCCGCTATGACGCAGGCGTTGAGATCCTACTATCATGCAGACAAAACACGGCTACCCACATCACGGACCACATTCATGAATGGCGGCGACACCGTAGCCTATGCAAAATCAAGTTAGATGACTGGATCTTCCTAGATTGGTTCCTCAAATCCCTCCTTTCCATCATTGCTAAAGATGTGGCATCCGAAAGACCCTAGTCTGAAGAAGAGGCTATCCTTAAAGCCCAATAGTTCGATCTCATTTACGCCTAGTCGGGTTATCTTTATACCATAATACCTGACGCCCCTCGCGAAGATTCCTCCCAGCGCGATGCACCGGGGGCATCCCACGTTGCCGACGGCATCATTGGCCATGTCTCTTCGCGGCCTCAACCATTTTCCATAGCCCTTCCTACCCCTGGCCCAGACCCTTTGCGGGCTACCTCACAATCTAGAGCAAACAACCCGTATGCTCCCATGACACATCACCACCATACCCATGGACCCTCATGTCCACCACAGTGTTTCAGTCATGCGACTCCTGCTCACGCCCCCGCGGTTGCACCTCAGTCCTACTATCACCAGCAGGCTGCACCAAACCTTGCGGCACACCCACAACCCGCTCCAAAGCACTATCAGCAACCCCCCCAGGTTGCTTCACCTGCGTAGCCTCCACCTACATATCATCCAACGCAGCCTGCTCCCGCCCACGCGCAACCTCAGAATCCACCTACTGTCCAAGGGCAAGTTTATGCTCAACAAAACCCGCAGCAAAACCAGAACAACCAACGCAACCAGGGCCGACAAAACCGCGGCAGAGGCCGAAATCGTGGGAACAACCAACCAACCGAGCAAGCTGGTCAACACCCTAATCCCCCCGCTAGTAATAATGCAACCCCTGATAACCAAAACCCCGATCGCCCGCCCAAGCAGGCTAAAAACCCCAATTTGCGCACAAACTATCCTTGTTCAGTTTGCGGGGTCTATGGCCATTACACACATTTTTGTCCACATATGGACCGAGTTCGGCAACTTTTGGCTGTGGATGTACACTGCCAAGGGCAGGCGGCTCCTCAAGCACCACCCAACCCCCCACAACCTCAGCAACCACCTTTGGTGCTGCAAAACCCCTTACCAACCCAAGGCATAGTGAACACTGAACCGTTGTCTCCCCCTCAAACAAATGCACCAACCCAACAAATCACTTACGCTGCTCCTGATCAACCCATGTTCGATTCAGGGACCCACCACTTGTTGATGATGTCCTCTGATGAGGTCAACCTCCAGACCTGGTGGAACCAATATGGCTCCACCCCTGAAGCCCCTCCCACCGATACACCTACTGACGCTCATCCCACTGATCAGGCGTTACGTATACCTCCACCTCCATTAGATGGCGCTCCCAGAGCGCCCCGTTTCCCACTTCGTCGTATCAACAATAACCCCAATACGCGGGCTGCGTCAAACTACAACATTGTTGATGACTTAGCCCAATCCCCCGCAGCCATGTCTGCGTTAGAAGTCTTAAAAAACTGCCCTTCGCAGCGCAAGAATTTACTCTCAGACATTGGGGCTATTGATCCAAATGATTCGCAGTTAATGGCATTTGATTTGGACCAATCCGAACCCCGCCTGCCTTCCACTTTGGCATTCCAAGTTTCTGTTTCCATTCGGAATTTTGTCATCCATCGATGCATTATTGATGAAGGTGCCTCTACATGTGTCATGCCTACCTCTATCTGGCAGAAAATGGGATCCCCCCCTCTATATCAGTCCTCTACTGCGTTGCGAGCCTACGAAGGCCATTCAGCTCAACCCCAAGGCCTATTAACTAACGTCCCCGTCTCACTGGCTGGCAAAATTGTCCTCATAAACATCGAGGTTATCAATGCACAGCTTGATTACAACCTTTTACTTGGCCGCAGCTACATGTATGCCATGCGGGCAGTTGCTTCTACCGTTTTTTGTACCATGATGTCCCCCCATGAGGGACGCGTGGTCAAGGTTGAACAACTCACTTACCATGATCCCAACGCCCCCGCGGCACCCGAAAATGTTCTCCCCATGGTTGAACAACCTATTTCGAGTGCCACCACCTCATTTGTTTCTTCTTTGGAGCCCGGAGTTTACTCAGACGCACCAATGACCTCGACCTTCCCATCTCTTCCACCCCCGTCACCTGCCACTGAAGTGTCCGACCTATGTACCCTGTCCCATAACACGTGAACTCCTACTAATCAACCTCCCTTGTTTCCTCAACCCCCTTTGGTACCTAGTCACATTGGTGCTACGCCCATCCACACCATTCCTTTCCTATTCCCTCCCTCAGGAGTAGTTAGTGCCCCGGTCATGGACACCCTCAGCCTTCCTGGGTTAACCTTAGGATTACCCGTTTGGTATTTTTTGCCTCCCGACCGTCCGCCAACACCTGATGTCGTCCTGCAACCGGTGCAACCCATTGTCACTACTAGTCAACCACCTCCCGGTGTTGCTACCCTGTCCTCCTCCGCAAACCCCCCCCTCTTCTTCCCAAACCCACTGGGGGCAGAGGCCCCCAACCTTACACTGCGGTCCCACCTCCTAAGACAGTCAAAAATCTCCCTGTGTTTTGTGCTCCTCCCAAATGCACGATGTGTGATGAGTTGGGCCATGCGACTCACTTATGTCCTCAGTTACCGGCGTTACAGGAATACATGAAACTACTTGACGATGACCCCACTATCCTGGTTGTCCATCTAGATCCAACCCCTATGCCTCGAGACAAATCCCTGCGCACTAACCACTCCTGTGCCTTATGCGGTGTCTACGGGCATTACTCACATCACTGTCCCAATCTCCCCGAGTACAGAGTATCCCTCTTTGAAATGAACCATCTGGATCTTGAGACGGCACCACCCACCATTGTGGAAATCCATTCCCCGGTCTCTTCCCCTTCCGGAGAGGTCAATACCACTCTCTTTGAGATGAACAATCTGGATCTTGAGACGGCCCCACCCACCATTGTGGAAATCCACCCCCCGGATTCTTCCTCTTCCGAAGAGATTAATACCATTTATATGATCTCTTCCACCACTACTCCTTCGTCAACCGATTTGATGACACAAACATTCCGTACGGATGAGGAGATTCTCGAGGCTCTCACTGCCCCGGATTATCCTTGGGATGACATGCACCATCATTCCTACTTCCTCCCGGATGAATCTTCCTCTAACACTGCTACCCAATTTGCAGTTGAATCCAAAGACTTCCTTCCCCCCAAGGTCAACTGATTCAAGGACCCTATTCCTGCTCCTGATGCCTTCGAAGAGGGTAACATGGCCAACATCTCACCTGTCATCCAAATTGATATCACTGCCCCCAGAGGCACCCCCGATCGCTTTAGGAGCATCTTGCACTGCGCAGGAGGTTGAGGAATACAAAACACTCTTCAAAGAATTCCGTGATGTCTTTGCCTGGTCCTATACCGAAATGCCTGGTCTTGACCCTGCCATTATAGAGCACCACATTGACACATGGCCTGATGTACCCCCCATTCGTCAGAAACAGCGTCCCATTCATCCCTCAAAACTCCCAGCTGTCAAAGCAGAGATTGAAAAGCTTCGCACGGCAGGGTTCATTTATCCTATTGCCTATACCACTTGGGTTTCAAACCCTGTTCCTGTCAACAAGAAACAAGGCACCATCAGGGTATGCACCGACTTCCGAGACTTAAACCGCGCATGTCCCAAAGAAAATTTCCCTACGCCATTTATTGACCAGCTCATTGATGCGTGTGCGGGGCATGAAGTCCTCTCGTTCATGGACGGTTTTTTCGGATACAATCAGATCCAAATCCGCAAGGAAGACCAGTACAAAACCGCTTTTACTACCCGATGGGGCACCTTTGCCTATCGTGTCATGCCGTTCGGCCTAAAAAATGCTGGTGCCACATTCCAGTGGGCCATGACCTATTGCTTTCATGATTTGGTCCATATCCTGCTTGTCTACCTTCATGACCTTACAGCTCGTTCCCGAAAACAATCAGACCACCTTGATGACCTTTGGCAAGTTTTTCTGCGTTGTCGCAAATATCAGATCCGCTTGAACCCACACAAGTGCGTCTTTTGCGCTCCGGCTGGCCGATTGTTAGGTTTCATTATTTCCCAGAAAGGAATTACTGTTGATCCCTTGAAAGTCCAAGCCATCTTAGACCTTCCCTCTCCTCGAACGCTCCGGCAACTCCAAAGTCTGCAAGGGCGATCCAATTTTCTTCGACGCTTCGTTCCTGATTACGCCACAACCGTTCACGGTTTCTTGTGCCTGCTCCGTACCCACATACCCTTTGTCTGGGATGAGCAATCCGGATCTGCATTCGAAGCCCTCAAGAAAGCTCTCACACAAGCCCCCTTGATCTCCCCTCCGGATTTCTCTCAGGACTTCATCCTCTACGTATCGGCATCCGAGCATGCTGTGTCCGGAGTCTTGGTTCAAGAAGACTCCTCACGCCAAGAGCATGTCATTTATTACGTCAGCCAGACCTTGTCCGGCCCACCCCTACGTTACCCATATGAGGAAAGACTCGCCCTAGCAGTGGTCTTTTCCATCCAAAAGTTGCGACACTACATTTTTCTTAGTCATACCACAGTCGTCGCCGATTCTAACCCCATGGTATATCTATTAAACCGGCGGATCCTGCAAGGTCGTGTGGCTAAATGGGTCATTATCCTCCAGGAATATGACCTCACGTTCCAAACACCTAAGAGCACTAAAGCCCTTGCGCTTTCCTAGCTCATCACGGATCTCCCTTCATTTATCCCGGCCCCACCCATCTCCGAAGAGTTACCCGATAATCACTTGTTTACTATCTCATCCGATGACCCATGGTACGGTGATACCTTGTTATACCTGCGCACGCAGAAGTTCCGACCCACCGTCACTCGTAATGGACGTCGTCGTATCCATCACCAGGCCTCTCGCTACCTCCTCATAGGAGATGTCCTTTACCGGCGAGGAGTCGACACAATTCTTCGTCGTTGCCTTACACACGAGGAAGCTGAACAGGTCCTTAATGATTGCCATAGCGGTGCCTGCGGCGGCCATTTCTTAGGAATGGCCACCACCCAAAAGGTCTTCCGCGCCGGATACTTTTGGCCTACACTTTTCACCGACTGCATCACTGCGGTCAAGCATTGCCATAACTACCAACTTTTCGCCCCCAAGGCTCGGACACCACCTGCTCCGTTACACCCAGTCGTTACCGTTGGTCCCTTTTGTAAGTGGGCCATCGACTTCATGGAGTGTAGACCCCCATCTGCAAACAGCCATAAGTACATCATTGTTGTCATCGATTACTTCACCAAATGGGTGGAAGCCATGCCCACCTTCAACTATACCGTTGACACTGCTGCCTGTTTCTTTTTCAACCATGTTATCACTCGATTCGGGGTCCCTAAACAGTTGGTCTCAAACCATGGATCACACTTTGAAGACTCCGTTTGGCGCGAATTATCTACCTTCGTCAAGTTCCAACGCCAGTTTTCCTCGGCTTACTACCCTCAAGGGAACGGTCAAGTCGAAGCCGTTAACAAAATATTGAAAACCATACTCCAACGCACTGTTGATCGGCATAAGTCCAATTGGCACCATATGCTATTCCATGCCTTATGGGCTTACCGTACCTCCACCAAGACCGCCACTGGTTTTACCCCGTTTCATTTAGTTCACGGTGTAGAGTCTGTCCTCCCCATCGAGTGTCAGATAAATTCCTTACACATCGCCGTTGAGCTTCTCCCCGATACCTCCCCCCTTGAGCAACATCTGCTATATCTCGAACAAGCCGATGAAGATCGTCGTGCCACTCTTCAGAATATCGAAGCTGCCAAAAACCACTCTAAAGCCAGTTATGACAAACATGTTCACCCTCGAACTTTCCACGAAGGGGACCTCGTCCTCGCCTATGACCAAGCCCACGACAAAACCGGTAAAGGAAAGTTTGAGTCCATGTGGCAAGGCCCTTACATCATCCAGACTTGCCTCGGCAAGGGGGCATACATTTTAGCCGACTCTGAAGGCCACCCTTTATGCAACCCCCGCAATGGGTTGTATCTTAAACGTTTTTTCCCATAACTGAAACTGCGACCTCATTAATCCGCATTGTAAAGTTTGCTCTCCCTTTTTGTTTTTTTTCCTTTTTTACCATAACCTCACATTCATCGTCTTTGCATAACCACAGATGGACCATCTTCCACCTCGTTACATTGGCTTTGCTGATGGTGCAAGCCGCTGGTCTCCCAACCTGGCTTCTGCAGCATGGGTCTTATACTCCCCTTCCGCCGAATTGATTCACCTTGACAGAATATGTATAGGCGCCGCTACCAATAACCAGGAAGAATATGATGCTGTGACCGGTCTCCTGACTGCTGCCCTCCAGATGGGTATATGTCACCTACATGTGTTCTTGGACTCCCAGCTACTTGTCTCCCAGGTCAACAACTGCTACCAGGTGTGCGATCCTTGCCTATTTAGAAAATTCCTGCGTACAAAACAACTTAGCCGACAGTTTGAATCCGTCACATTCACACATGTCCCAAGAGCTCAAAATAGTGTCACAGATCAAATGGCCAATAACATCCTAGATTGGCATATCAATCACACCATATAAACATCTC
>LPNX010430860.1:596871-633093 GCA_001517045.1 Pseudotsuga menziesii
GCAAATGTTTCGTTATTTTGCCACCATACATTCACCCCGCAAGGAGGCCCACCAGTGTCCGCCCCCACCCTTAGTCCTGGTCATCATAAATATTCCTTGATTGAACACTTCCTCCTTGCCTGGCCATTTATTCAGAGTCTTCTGATTTGCTTTCAGACTCCTTAAAATTGAAAGCACCCACGAGCATGTACTATCGTGGGCTCGTAAAATCCACACGACAGTATCATTCCATTACTTCAGAGTCTTCTTATTTGCTTTCAGACTCCTTAAAATTGAAAGCGACCACGAGCATGAACTGTCCTGGGCTCGTAAAATCCACATGACAGTACCATTTTATATCCACACTTCTTCTAGTTCCCTCACCCATGAAGAAGTCCCCCCGCACTCCTTGGCGCTATGATCAATCCTCTCGGCAGCACCCCCAATCATGTCGCCTTTGTTCAGAGTATTCTGCAATCTCCTGCCATTTTACCATAACTTGAGTCTCCCTCAGCCCAATTTCCGCTATGATCCCCTTACCACCAGTCAGTCTCATATGCTGCTCGATCATCCCCTCCATCATACTCTGAACAAAGAAAGTTTGAGTCCACCCACTCTACTTCCCCAGTTATTCCCCCCAGTTTATCACTCCTGCCATCAGTACTATCACAGTTCGGTTTTTCACCAAACGCTCCTGTCAAGAAAACATCATTGCCTTGATAGTTCAGGTCTCCCTCTGACGACGACAACCCCTCTATTCCAGACGATAGACCTAGAGGCCCCTGCGCCTTGGACCCATCACCATCTGTGGTGAGTGCCTACGGACCATTTTGGGAGGAGTCATCATTGCCTCTCCGAATAGTTGTTTCTCACATGCTCGACGTCAGCACCTTAATCGCATCATTGAGAATCACGCAGGATGTATATCCTTTCCATTATGTGTTGAAGACCCCGGATTTCCCCCGACTCTAGCACATTGGTGAGTCACTTTGGAACGCCTAGTGATATGTTCCCGTGGATGTTCGGGCTGCGTTGGAGATTATATTCGGAAGCCATCCAGTTCCATGCTTCCTTGAGTACCCAGTTCAGTTCCAGATCAGTGTACCATTGCACTTATGACCGTTGTCGCTTTGATCCAGCAGCTCATTAGTTCGTGTGGAACCACATTCAGTAGCACTGCTATCATTCCAGTGCATCAGTTGTTCAGTTCAGACATGGTCAGCCCAACAGTAGATTCTAGATTTGTGTCCCCTCTGGACACTTATGATATACACAGTGGTTTCCTATATATCCTACAGGTCCTTCTTTTTGGGCCTCACAGTTATTTTTATGTATCTTGATACGAGCATGGGAATGCCCGCCTCGTCTATATGATCAGATGATTCCTCATCCATTATTGAGGTTATGTACTTTTCAGTCCTTGCAGTTGGTTCGGGATCATTGTTTCGGGATTCAGTTGGTTCCTTCTCTTCTCCACACCCCAGGAAAAACATATATGACTTATGATGTCCATCGGCCATACGATGAGCTCCTGCCCTTGCACATCAGGGGGCAACTGTTAACACCCAAAAAGGGTTCACTACCTCATCTAACCCATTACATGGCTCATTTGTCCATTTTCCCACCATATTTCCATCAAAAACCCATATAACCATGTAAAAATCCTCCAAAAGGCTTAAAACGCCTCCAAAAGGCCATAAAACCCTCTTGTCCTCTAAAAATATCCAAAATTCCTCCAAAAAAGCAAAAAGCTCCAAAAAGGAAGAAAAAATATAAAATAATGAGGAAAATGAGGAAAAACCCTAAACAGCTGAAACCCTAACCCTAAAACCGCATGGTTTCCAACTATAAATAAGTGATGGAGACCCCTTATTTTAGATCCACAATCACAAGTATCCTGCCTCTGCCAAAATTGCTCGTGAAACCCTAGCTCACCATTGAGCTACTTTCACCATTGAGAGCCCCTTTTGGCCCATTTCCACCATTGGAGAAAGAGAAGAAGCAGCCTGAAGCTCAGAGCCACTGACTCGGATCACCACAAAGGGCTTCACCAACCTTCACATTGGAGGTCAGATCAATACAAAATTACTATTTACTTTTTACTGTTTTACTTAATGAACATGTTTAGATTTAGTTTTTTTATTTCAGTTATAGCTTTTAATTCACATATCATTGAACTGCTACTAAGGAATCCATTTTCCTTAGTAGGTACTCATTCGTACAAGCTAGGGGTAAAAGCCTAGCAACAGAGCCTCAACTCGGGAATGTTTCCCAATCCAATTCTCTAACTCCTTTCTCCCTCTATTGGGAACGTTTTTATACAATCCTAATGCTGAGACTACAGAATAAAAAACTGTTACAAGTCGCCATCCGGCGTTAACAGTGCAAAGAGTGGGCTATCGCCACATTTTACAAATAGAAACAAACATTATGGTGCTAGTGGACTTATTCGGCCCGGCTAATAGTTCGACACTTTCGGCCGCCACGACGGATGATGAGTATGATTCCTGCTTCTATACTTTGAGGTGTGTGCTTCCACCGTGTTCAAATGTAGCTTTCCGCATGGGCACACATTGGAAAGGTATTCAGCATCCTTCCCCAGTCTAGTCACATCTGCCACCTCCTTCTTTGTCGGGTAACATTGTTATACGCAGGCTCTGGAAGAAGTACTGCATTGCTTTTGGCTAATATAGACCTGTGGGGTGGCTCATCATTCTTATACTCCTCACCTCTAGTGAGGTGAATTCTCCCATAGGCAATAAGGTGTAGAAGATGTACACCAACCCCATCACCCTTGGAAAGTGGACTTCACAAATAGGGCTGTTAGGGTTTTAAACCCCTGACGCTCTCATCTGAATGAATATTTACAGAGAGAATGACCAATGGATGTTCCTTTCTGCAGAGGCTTTGGTGGGCGCAATGGTATCAGGTGTTCCTAGAAAAAAACCTATGGGGAGTAAGTGTCCAGGTTTCACATCGTCTGAGACGTGGGTATCATGTCTAGGACCCGATGGCTGGTGTCACCATTGGCATGAAAAGACCAAGGCTACAAGTGAGTGTGGATCCTGCTCACCGACCATCAACACCCCCAGACGGACAAGATTTTCAAACCAAATATTCATCATCAAACTCTACCAGTCCTCTGCAAATTTCATGGAGAAGTAGAACCTCGACCTTGCAGATATGTTGAACTGAAGGCAGTATTTATAGAGCGTCGAGATTGATCTTCACATAGGCTGGTCAACATTCCTACACATTCTGTCATCGAGTATATCTAGTCTCAACATGTACGAAGGCACGAGTGGAGTGATCTCTTGTTATCTGGGGATTCTAGTTATTCGGCTTCATAGGTCACATCGTCTCACTGTCTACTATAGAAGGTGGCAATGAACTTCCTCTGGTACAGTAGATCCATGGTGCATATTCCCTAAAGTGTACGCTTCCATGTTGCGTTGGCTTCGCCCTGTGTGAGCAATGGATTCGTCAGCTACTTTACTCATTTTTTTCGGCCAGTCCACAGAAATTCACCTCACGAGGATAGATTCCTATGGAATGAACACGCGGCACACTTGCGAACCGGGAAAACTGTGCCATTGGGCGTATCTTGGATGGCGTAGGAGGAATCGGCCAATCTATGATGAGGTAGATTACATGTGTGAATGCGCCCTCCGCTGTCATTTCCGCATAGGATGGGAGATTTTCATTTCGGGAGTCTTCTTCAATCGTTCGATCAAAGGTAGCTTCGTATCCACCGTCCACATTCTACTTATCTCGTCGCCAATATTTCTCTTCGGTACACCATGGGCGGTTTGGATCGTGATACGTTCTGAGCCATGGATTGAGGCCGACCCTCATGCAACCATCGATCAGAATAGGCCCTGCCCTTTTTCATAATGGAGAACTCAATTATTCACCCATGCTAGTTTGCCCTGTGAAATGAACCGTAGCCGCTGATCTATCCTTGCTTTCATCATAACTGTTGATCCTTTCGACCTCTATGCCTTTTCGCGTTTTGAGATTGTGGTTTTACCCACACAAGTATGGATTGTGAAATTGATGTAGGCCGTAGATCTGCCCCAAGACACATCTCAACCATCAAAAGCTTCCGATCATTAATGGATTTCATGATCTAGGAGAGGAGCTTGGACTGTGCATGTTTGTCCGCACGAAGCGATCCAGAACTGTTGATTTGCCTCTAATCAATCGCAACCCTTGAATATGGACCATGCCCAATGTCACGATACACTTGCCACTTTCATCGTTGAAGGATGGCCACACAAGATTCGAGGGGCTGGGACACTTACTGAACCTCTGTCAAGCCCTCGAATCAACTGCTAAAATAGAATGTTAACAACTGGCTCCATGAGGGATGCTATCCTCCTAGCAAGGTAGCAAAGAACCTCCGTAGACCAAGTGCCGAATCCATTGGGACACCTTCATCTTGTCTTGGGCCTCTCCATTCTGCTTCATGCTGCTACTTCAGCAAATTTGTGACACTCTTGCAAATCATGCCGGTGACTGTAAACCTATGATGGTAACTGAAAAATGGAAGCAAACTAAAAATAGTAATGAAGGAAATGCTCGATAACAGCTGAGCTTATTTTCTCCTAGAGACTCTACCTAACTCTGTACATAAGTCCAATTAGGTGAATTCAAACTTCCAGTGAAGCCATTCAAGCAAATGATCCCATAAACAAACTTTTTATTCATGCTTAACAAAAAACAAAATTGAAGGACCTAATGGCACAAAGTTATAATAAAGAAATTGATCTTTATAGTAGAGATATAACCAGCCATTACCACTACCAAGATTCTCCGTGAACTCTACCATAGGATCATAAAACATATGACAACCTTCAAAAAACTCTGTCATTTTCTTACCATGAGAAGGCTGTCCCAACCGTAAATTCCCGTGCATGCTGTCAAACAGATCTTCAAAAGAACCATGCAAGGAAAACAGGTGACAACTTCCAGGCTAGACATCCACAACTCCATCTAAAATTTCTGATTTTAAAACTTCATGTTCTTTATATGTTTCAGCAGAAACATCATTCATTTCTTCAACATGTCTAGTTTCCGCTATGTTTTCATACTTTTGATCTTGTATTGCAATGAGATTTTCTTTGCTAACAGAAATTGTGGCAGGCTGATTGCATTCTTCAGAAAACAAATCAGTACACCCATCTCCTTCCAAATCACTAGGCTGATAATCTCCTTCAAGCAAAGAGAGATTTATATATTCATGTAAATCTTTGGGTGTAATATGAATCTAATCAACATGCGGTAGTCCTCCTTCGACCACTATTTCAAAATCTGACTTCTCTTTACGTGCATTTTCAGAAAATGAACATGTGCAGGGACTACAAGACTGAGATTTTCCACAATTATCATCTTTTGTGTAATCAATCACACAAGCACTATAACTTTCAAGAGATTGTTGTTGAGAAAATGAATTTTCTGATTGAGAAAGGGAGGCCTCTTTTTCTAACAAAAATTTGGAGGTTGAATAATATGAGGAAGGATATGATTGACACTCGCAACCTCTCTCTTGGTCACATAGAGAATGGTGAGAATGCTACAAATCATCATCATTTTCAGGAAGAGAGATATAATTGGTTGAATATGAGCTTTGGTCTATGTCAACTTCAGCCAAGGAACACAATACTGATTGCTGGGATTTTTCTTGAATATTATGGTAGTTGGTTTGTCTTTCTTTTTGAGATGGATATTCATGTAAGATATCTAAAACCTCTTCATCCAAATACTGATCATCACCACACTCATATTTCACATTTTCAATGAACTCTCTATCGTGGGTGCAACAATCTTGAAGTGACAACAAAGAAGGGTAATGCCTTTTGAAGTGCTCATGGAATATTGCATGAAAGTATTTAAGGGAGGATAAACTCCCTGTTGGAAATACCTCATACCAAGACCTTGCATACCCTTCCCAACTAAACATGAATAGTCTCATTAAAGAATATTCATGCCATCCCACTCCCAGCTTATGTATATGCTTATGAAATATGAATAGATGAATGGTAGCATCATCACCATTTTCATCATTGAATCTTGGAAGATATGTCTACGAATATACCAGAGGTATTTTATTTGGATAACCAAAAATGGCAGCAAGATTCATAGGAGCATACCTTGCATCCCGAGAAGTCATCTTGATGGTGGAGAAACTAAATCAGCTCCTCAAACTTTGCAACCCTATTTGATAGTGGAGCTACCATAGAACATTATGAAGAATGGATCCTTCATAGATGGAGTTGCCAGGTGAAAAGAGACATGGATTTCTTGATTTCTGACCATTGTTCATCATCAACAGTTAGATCTAAAAATTTCATTCAAATCCAAGGAATATTTGAGACATATCCCTGCCTCTTTCTTTCTGACCACCGGTCTCCCCAGTGGAGCCACCTTCCATAATATTTTAGTGGAGTCGCCACGGAAAATGATACAACCTTCTTCACATGTAAGAATCTCTATTTTCCCATAGAAAATATTTATACTTTGAATCTTTTTCGTTTTTCCCAGGGATGATATTCATTCTCATCCTTGGCAACAACGCCAGTTTGTTAGCACCGGAACTAAACCAAAGGTTGCGGAAGGGATCGCTTCTGGGTGACAGCAAAACCACTTTTGGCCACACCTCCATCCCTGTACAATCAAAGAGGGATCTCTCATTCATCACCAGAGCAACTCCACATAAGGTTGTTACTCTTGTGTGTCACCAAAGTCTAATCTGCATAGGATCTTCAATCGGTATGATCAGGGGGATAGGATCCTGAATGGGGAAAAGTGGGTCGAGGTAGGTGCATGGTGGGGTTATCAGGGTAAAAGGACCATGGGAAAATGGAGTTGAAACCTGTGCAAGAAATGATTACAGATGGAAAGAATGATGAAAGGTAGCAAACAGAGGCAAGATAGCTACTGATTTCCCAATCAGGAGATTTTAGCGGGTGTTTTGGAGGACAAGAAAGAATAGTCTATCTCATGGAGCATCAGCGAGATGAATTCCATGAGACTTTAGAAGAACCATTGTTAATGCCTGGAATAGCAGTCAGAGCATAGCAAGTACGAATTCCAAACCACTATACCCTATGTTGCAGGCATGAAAGCAATAAAAAAAATTGAGTGAAAACAAGGAAACACAATTTACATGTAAAGAAAGCACTTATTGGGAAAAAAAACAACACAGGAATCTCTGCTGTGAATGACAGTCTTCCACTGCAATTTTATTCATACATAGGTATCAAGCTTTTACAAATGGGAGCCTCAACCCGGGATTGTTTCCCAATCCAATTCTCTAACTCCTTTCTCCCTCTATCGGGAGCATTTTTATACAATCCTAATGCTGAGACTATAGAATAAAAAACTGTTACAAGTCGCCATCCGACGTTAACAGTGGAAAGAGTGGGATATCTCCATGTTTTACAAATAGAAACAAACATTATGGTGCTAGTGGATTTATTCAGCCTGGCTAATAGTTTGACACATTTGGCCACCACGAGGGATGATGAGTATGATGCCTGCTTCTATAGTTTGAGGTGTGTGCTTCCACCGTGTTCAAATGCAGCTTTATGCATGGGCACACTTTGGCGAGGTATTCAACATCCTTCCCTAGTATAGTCACATCCACCACCTCCTTCCCCACTGGGTAACATTGTTATATGACGTGGGCTATGGAAGAAGTGTCGCATTGCTTCTTGCTGATATAGACCCATGGGGTGGGTCATCATTCTTATACTCCTCACCTCTAGTGGGGTGAATTCTCCTATGGGAAATAAGGTGTAGAAGATCTACACCAGCCCCATCACCCTTGGAAAGTGGACTTCACAAACAGGGTTGTTAGGGATTTAAACCCCTGACGCTCTCATCTAGACAAATATTTACATAGAGAATGGCCAATGGCTGTTCTTTTCTACGGAGGATTTGGTGGGTGCAATGGTATCAGGGGTTCCTGGAAAAACACCTACGGGGAGTAAGTGTCCAGATCTCGCATTGTCGGAGATGTGGGTATCACATCTAGGACCTGATGGCTGGTGTCACCATTGGCATGCAAATACCAATGCCACGAGTGAGCGTGGAACCTGCTCACCAACCATTAACACCTGCAGACAGACAAGCTTTTTGAACCAAAGCTTCATCATCAAACTCTACCAGTCCTCTGCAAATTTCATGGAGAAGTAGAACATATGCCTTGGAGATATGTTGGACTGAAGGCAGTATTTATAGGGTGTTGAGATTGATCTTCACACAGGCTGGTCAACATTCCTGCACATTCTATCATCGAGTATATCTAGTCTCAACATGTGCGAAGGCACGAGCGGAGCAATCTCTTATTTTTTAGGGATTTTGGTTATTCGGCTTCATAGGTCATGGTGCCTCACTGTCTGCTATAGGAGGTGGCAATGAACTTCCTCTAGTACAGTAGATCCACACTGCATATTCCATAAAGTGTACACTTCCACGTTGTGTTGTCTTTGCCCGGTGTGAGAAATGGATTCGTCAGCTACTTTACTCATTTTCGTTGGCCAGTCCACACAAAGTCACCTCAGAGGGATTACTTCCTCTGGAATGAACACGTGCCACACTTGTGAATTGAGGAAACTGTGCCACTAGACGAGACTCCCACCTCAGGCATATCTTGGATGGCGTCGAAGGAATCAACCAATCTACGATCAGGCAAATTAAACATGTGAATGCCCCCTCTTCTATCATTTCCACACAGGATGAGAGATTTGCACTTCGGGAGTCTTCTTCAGCCGTTCGATCAAAAGAAGCTTCATATCCACCATCCACATTCTACTTATCTCGCTACCAATCTTTCTCTTTGGTACACCATGGGCGGTTTGGATCATGATACGTTCTGAGCCGTGGATTGAGTCCGACCCTCATGCAGCCGTCGATCAGAATAGGCCCTGCCCTTTTTCGCAACGAAGAAATCAACTATTTTCCCATGCTAGTTCACCCTATGAAATGAACCGTAGCCGCTGATCTATCTTCGCTTTCATCACAACTGTTGATCCTTTTGACCTCTACGCCTTTTTACGATTTGAGATTGCAGTTTTACCAGCACAAGTATGGATTGCGAAATTGCTATAGGCTATAGATATTCCCCGATCCACATCTCAACCGTCGAAAGCTTCCAATCATTAACGGATTTCGTGATCTGGGAAAGGAGCTTGGACCACACATGTTTTTCTGCGCGAAGCGATCCGAAACCGTTGATCTGCCTCTGATCAATCGCAGCCCTTGAATATGGATCGCGCCCAATGTCACGATACACTTACCGCTTTTATCATTGAAGTATGGTCACACGATATTCGAGGGGCTAGTACCCTTACTGAACCTTTGTCAAACCCTCAAATTAACTGTTAAAATGGAGTGTTAACAGTAGGAATGGATCATTTCTGCACTTTTCATCAACAATCTCATTCTGAAAAGAGTTTCCCACAATGGATTAACTCAATGACTCTAGTTATGAATCAAATATTATATTCTCAAATAACAGAGACTGAGGTGGAAGAAGAAAAAAAAATGAACCAGAAGAAACACACAAATCCACAATGGTCTTATGGGACAATACAACTACACTATGATTAGATGAAGAGGAGCCTACTGAAGAAATGCAACTTTCATCAGTTAATATTACAACTAGAAGCAAAGGAACCATAATGGATGAAATATTAATACTGCCGAAGATTAGGAAGATAGAAGAAAGTATGAAGAAGATTAGCAGTACTACCCAAACAACATCTAAGTCTGATTTGGTCCCCACAAAATATAAAGTTTCAATAGTTAGTAAGCTTGTAAATATTGTGGAGAGTAAAATAGAAAGCAGTAAGAAGGGTCCACTAGAATATGATATGGGGTATGACATAGTAGAAGACATCGAGAAAACAAAAGAGAATATTTCTTTATTTGCATTATGTAATTTACCCTAGCAAAGAAAGAAGCTTCTGGAAGATTTTGATCCACAACCCGGTACATCCCAGGATGAAATTCAATCTGATAAATAAATTAATTAAGCTAGCATTGGAGGGAAGTCTAAATCTCAAACTTTTTCATATTTATTGTCTTTTGATATTTTTAACCATAATGTGCATAATTGTTTGGTGGATTCTGGGGCTTCATCTAATGTCATGCCACTCTTAGTATGTAAAAATATTAATGGTCAACCTACACCATCCTCATGTAAGATCATTAAGTTGGAGAGGTCTGTAGTCAAGGTAATAGGAGAAATGAAAAATGTGTCGATTCGGTTATCTACAGATGAAAGAGTTTGTCAGTTTATATACATTATGGAGGTAGATACACCAAAGGCATATGGTTTGATATTTGTATGGACCGGTCTACAAAACTGAATGGGTACTTTGCAACTAATTGGTCACACTTGTCGCTTCCATATAAGAATAGTCAAATTCAGATTAAGGTGATGAGGGAATCACACATGAAATACAATGTAACTCAATTGGAAGGAAAAAATGAACCTATAAAATTCTCATATTTGGTCTTAGGTAACTACTTTGTAGAACTTGAACCTGGAAATTATCAAGCTAAAGAAGCCAGCTGTGAGTCAGACACATAGTCTGAAATCCTTCATTTTTCACGGACTGATAATATTGATTGTAATATAGTTTACTTAGTTACTAACTTGGAAAGCAACACTAATCCAGTAGATTCAGAAGATATATTTTGGTTTTTGTACTCTCATGGTTCCAAAACATAAGAGGGATCAGGAGCAGGTTGTGTCTTGATTGATCCTGAAAAGAACAAGCAATTTCTCTCTTCTCGAATAAAGTTTGAATGTATGAATAACAAAGCGGAGCATGAAGCTCTAGTCTAGGGCCTGAGAAAAGTTGTTGGTCTTAAAGTTAGAAATTTAAAAGTATTTGGTGATTCTGAGATAATATTCAGACATATTAGAAACACAATTCATTGTTTGTCACCGCACTTAAAAGGATACCAAATTGAAGTCTTGGACCTGATAACAAATTTCAATACTTTGAATATCAATTCAATTCCTAGATTGCAAAATGTTGCAGTAGATTTTTTTGGTGTTTATGCTGCAAGGTTAGTACCCACTAATAACAAATGCTCTAAGAACTCATTTTCAGGCCATCAATACAAGACAATGTTACGAACTTGAGAGTGTTGAATGATGATCAACAATTCATAGACTTTTTCATGAATGATGAAACTTTCAAGGACTCGGTGATTGATGATGAAGAGCATCAAGCTAATCTTCAAAGTGGAAATTTCATGCCTAAAGGAGTGAGAACACTGGAAAGGATGTTTGATATAAACAACAAATTCAGAAGACCTGCCAATGTCAAAACACATAGTTCATCTATGCAATATGAACTGATGAATCTAGGGAATGAGACTGAACCCAAGTATACAAAATTGGGAAAATGTTGTTCACTGGGATAAAGAAGCAGATTTATCAGTTTGTTTCAATAATATTAGGACATTTTTTCTTGGACATATGAAGACTTGAAGACTTATGACACCCATATTATCCAACATATCATTCCTATTAAAGCGGGCATTAAACCATTTCAGCAGCCATTGAGAAAAATGCATCCCAAGTTGCAACCTCTAATCCAAAATGAGGTATTGCAACCTCTAATCCAAAATGAGGTAAAGAAATTACTTGATGCAAAGATCATTTTCAGAGTCAGGCATTCAGAGTGGGTAGCAAACTTGGTGGAATCAAGGAAGAAATATGGTGAGATAATATTATGTGTATATTTTTAAAATATGATCTAAGATTCAGATAAAGATAATTAACCAGTTCCACCAATGGAACAAATACTACAAATGGTCTCAGGTTCTGAATTGTTCTCCATATTAGATGGGTTTTCAGTGTTATTTTTTCAACATTCAAGAGGGCATTATGTTAGGATCTTAGTTTTTCAACATTCAAGCAAGCATTATGCTAGGATTTTTACTGAGAGAACAACAAGTACAACAATAAAACACAAGAGACAATGAACACAATGTTTTTCATCGGGGAAACCATAAATAGAGAAAACCCTGCAACTTCCTCAGAGATAGAATCAACACAAGATGTAAAACCTCAAAATAGTAAGATGCACTCTCGACAGGAGTAATATTCTTCTTATCTAGCCCTAGTGTCTTCTCCTTCCTCAACTATGCACTACACTTGAGTGTGTCAATGATGTGTGCTAAATAGAGACCCCAGCTCTCTATTTATACTAATCCTGACATGACTAAAACCCTACTAGGGCTGACCTCTACTAGGAGAGTCTAATAACGCTAGTGCCCTGAAACTATGGGGACTTTAACCCTTACACAATTGGAGGGTTACCCACTATGACTTGACATGACTTGTTTACATTATTGATTCTCCCAATCGGAATATCGGGGCATGAAAACATGACTCAATTACATAATAGATACATCTCGGAATAAACATCAGGTTATAATACATAAGATACATAGATGAATACATTCTGAAGTTACAAATACATCAACACTCCCTCTTAACTAGGAGGGTATTCTTTCGACACAATTTTCAGCACTAGTCTGCTTCTCTGTATCAAATGGATCATCTCATCATCTGCATCTCAAGTCTTCTGAGTCTTCAAGTCAACTTTGTCTTCAATTCATCTTCATCCTTCAAATCTGGATCATCATGGGACATCATCACTGGATTTGGATCATCTCTTGATCTGGATCAACATCACTATATCTAGATCATCACTGGATCTAGATCATCATCACTGGATTTGGATCATCTCTCGATCTAGATCATCATTACTGGATCTAGATCATCATCACTGGATCTGGATCATATCTCGATCTGGATCATCACTGCTGGATCTGGATCATCACTCGATTTGGATCTCTCAGAGTCATCATAACTGGATCTGGATCATAGCTTCATCTGGATCTCATTTGGTCATCATCATGTGTGCTATCTCATCATAGGAAGTTCTATAGAGCCAGCCTTCTTTCATGCTGGTTGTAGGCCTAGCCATCACGTAGGTCTTCACCCAACACCTACATCTGACCTACTTGTTAGAAAGGCATGTCCAGCACTCACATCTAATCATGTAGGAATGTACAATCACATCAAAAAGGCCCAACACTCACATTCACCAGCATGATAGGACATTACATCACTAACATCTATGAAAAGGATTCAACATTTATATTTGACCTGGAAGGAACTGAATCCTCTCACCATCGCTAGAAAGGATTGTACTCACATCTGACTTGGAAGGAACTGAATCCTCCACCCTTTCTAGAAATGCCCCCAGTCCTAGATTGAGCTACCTGGTAACGGAACAGGTGCCTCCATTTTGCCAGAGAATGGAAGTTGAACTTATATCTGACCTGGTAGGAAACAAGTCGTACACCCTCGCCAGAATGGCCTGCACTCACATCTGACCTGGAAGGAACTAAGTCCTCCACCCTCTCCAGAAAGGCCCCTAGTCCCAGACTGAGCTACCTTGTAACGGACTAGGTGCCTCCACTCTACCGAAGAGTGGTATTTTCCCTTACATCTATCCTACTTGACAGAGTGGCCATCACTCATATCTGACATGGAAGGAACTAAATCCTCTCACCATGACAGAATGGCTCGGCCCTTACATCTGACCTACTCATGAAAATGACTATGAATCTCAACACTCATATCTAACATGGAAGGAACTGAATCCTCTAACCATGACAGAATGGCTCAGCCCATATATCTGACCTGCACGTTAGAATGGATTTGGATCTCAGCACTCATATTTGACATGGAAGGAATTGAATCCTCTCACCATGACATAACGGCTCAACCCTTACATCTGACCTGCTCATCAGGATGGCTTTGGGACTCATCACTTTCCCTTGGAGGAAACCTCGATCTGGAGAAAACCAAGCTTCTCCCTAAAGTAATCAAACTTCACTCTGGCCAATGGCTTCATCAACACATCAGCTATCTGTTCCTCTGTTGCAACATACTGGAGATTCACTGCTCCTCTCTACACCATATACTTGATATAGTGATACTCGATCTCGATGTGATTCAACTTGTCATGTAACACTAGATTCTCTGACAGCTTCATGCAACTCTGGTTGTCATAATGTATACAAGTATCATCCATCTGGAGATCAAATAAATCGGACAGTAGCTTCCTCAGCCAAACTACCTCATAACTAGCTAAACAGGCTGCGACATACTTTACTTTAGCTGTACTTAGTGCCACACAATATTGCTTCCTGCTAAACCAAGAGATCACACCTGAGCCCATATTGAAGCAACACCCTGAAGTGCTCTTCCTATCGATGGCACTGCCTGCCTAATCTGAATCAATATAACCTTCTAGATTAATCTTCTGATTTGCATTGTACTTGAGCCCATAATCAACTGTACCCCTCAGGTACCTCAAAATGTGCTTTGCAGCAATTAAGTGAACATTTCTTGGATCTGTCAAGAACTAGCTCAAGGTGTTCATAGCAAAGGAAATGTCTGGTCTCATGTTCGTTAGATACATCAATGATCCAATCATCTAATGATACATCATAGCATCAACTGACTCTGATGAAGCATCACTCAAGAGCTTCAGGTTCGATGCCATAGGTGTGGCCATAGTCTTGCAGTCCATCATCCCAAACCTCTTCAGGATATCTATTGCATACTTCACTTTTCCAAGGAAGATTCCATCCACACTTTGCCACACCTCCATACCTAGAAAATAATGCATCATACCCAAGACCTTCATCTCGAACTCGGTAGCAAGCTTTCTCTTCGTATCAGTAATCAACCCATCCATACCTGTCACAAACAGATCATCTACATATAGTAGAAGCATCAATGGGTTGCCATCTTCAACCTTGTAGTAAAGGTTGGAATCTGCTTTACTCTTGGTAAAGCCCAAAATGGATAGAAAGCTATCAATCTTGCTGTACCAAGTCCTGGGTGCCTATTTCAAGCCACACAGGGCTTTCTTCAATCTGCATACATGAGACTCCCTGTCATGTGTCTCAAAACCAAGTGGCTATTCTACATACACTTCCTCTTCCACTACGCCATTCAAGAAGGATGTCTTGAAATTCATCTGGTGTATATTCCATTTCATCACTATAGCCAGAGCAAGTACTGATCTGATGGAAGTGTATCTGGCTACAGGTGCAAAGGTTTCTTCATAGTCTATTCCCTCTTTTTGAGAGAAACCCTGAGCTACAAATCTTGCCTTATATTTTTCAATGCTACCATCTACAACATGTGTGATCTTGTAGATCCATTTGGAAGTTACAACTGACTTCCCGTCTAGTCTTGGGACAACATCCCAAACATCATTCTTCATGATCGACTGGTACTCTTCGATCATAGCATCCTTCCATTCTTTTCTTTCTGCTGCTTCTTCATAACTGGAAGGTTATTTATCAATGAAATCACATAGTAAAGCTACACACCCGGAACATGATCTAGTCCTCTTTATTTCTCCATGATTCTCTTCTGGAGCCCCATATCTTTTCGCACCTTGGATAAGTTCTCGTACCCAGGCAGGTTTCCTCTTATGAGGATTCTTCTCCATAGGTGGATCTACAGGTCTTTGTGGTTCTTCAAATTCTCGATCTTCTTCTTGAGTTTATTCATTCATGGTTGTATCATGAATTTTGGGTGCTTCTGCTTCTTCAGGTTCTTCAGCAGGTCTCTTTCTGGATTTTTTGTAAGATGTGTCTTCATCAAATGTCACATCACTGCTGATGTCAATCTTCTTGTATCCTGGGAAATATATTCTGTAAGCCTTCAAGCTTTCAGAGTATCCCACAAATATACCCTTCTTTCCTAAAGGATCTAATTTAGTCCTTTTCTCTTTTGGAATGTGGATGTACACAGGACAACCGAATATTCTGAGATGGCTGGCTTCTGGTTTCTTGCCATAGAAGACTTCTTCAGGAGTCTTGTTCTCGAGTACTCTATGTGGAATACGGTTTTGTACATACATCGTTGTTCTGGTAGCTTCTGCCCAAATATGCATAGGAAGGTCTTGATCATGAAGCATTGCTTTTTCAACTTCCATGATAGTTCTTTTCTTTCGTTCTGCAATCCCATTTTGTTGTGGATGATAAGGAGTGGACAACTCCCTCTTAATCCCTGATTCTTTGCATCGCTCTTTGAATTCGTTTGAAGTGAATTCTCTGCCATTGTCTGATCAAAGGGTATTGATCTTCTTTTCAGTATGGTTTTTGATCAAGGCTTTGAATTCCTTGAAATTGTTGAATACTTCGTCTTTGTTCTTCATGAAGTAAACCCATGTATTCCTAGAAAAATCATCAATAAAAGAAACATAATATGCATACCCGCTTAGAGAGTTTGATGACATAGGACCACATACATCAGAGTGGATGATTTCCAAGATTCCTTTTGCTTTGATTTCACTACTTGGAAATGTCTTCTTTGTATTCTTTCCTTTCACACATCCTTTGTAGACCCCATCATGTTTTTCTTGGATTTCTGAAAGACCTTAGACAGCTTTGCTTGCAATAGGTAGTGCTCTGTAATGCACATGTGAAATCCTACTATGCCAAAGTTCACTTGGGTCTACTGTGTCATGGACCAGGCTTGTTCTGGATGGCCCTTTAATTTGTACAATCCTCCTTCTTGTTCTCCAATCAATACCGCATCATTGATAGTCTTTCCTTTTGTCCACATGATGACTTGACCATCTATGAATGCAATCCGCATTTCTTTTGCATCTAATGCTGATATGGAGAGAAGGTTCTTGTTCAATACTAGCACAAACAATAATTATTTCATTGTTAGAGACTTTCCAGAGTCTAATTTGTAGGAAGATTCCCCACTACCTTTTATTGGATATTGGTAGTCATATCCTAGCTTTACCTTGTGAGGTGATTCATGTTCTGACAGTCTCACAAAATATTCCTTGAATCCAGTCATATGTTTGGAAGCCCCACTGTCTATAAGCCAATCATCACTTCCATGAGTAATGTTACCTGTGAGAGCGGAGATCAGAACATATTCATCCTCACTTGAAGAATCTTCACTTTCATATCTGGATATTTTCTTGGATGGTTCATCATCCTCTGTAGCATGAGCATGATGTCTTCTTTTGTTGCTCCTCTTCATTATCTTCTATTTCTTAGGACAATTCCTTTCATAGTGTCCTGCTTCATCACATGTATAGCATATGATCCTAGATACATCTTTTCTAGTGTTATCTTTGTGAGAGTGCTTACCTTTGGAGCTATGAGGTATTCTTTTATTTGACTTGGAGTGAGACTTGGAGTGTACCATGACAGCTTGGTCTACACTTCCCATCTTCTCTTCTTGAGCTGTTATCTGAACTTCTTCTTGAGAACACTCTTCCCATAGTCTGCTGAACTTGACTAACTTCTTTCTAGCACAGATTCCTTGGATGAAGGAATCCCATGACCTAGGAAGGCCATTCAAGGTAGTCATCACAATCTCTGCATTTTCCACTTATTCATCAACTACTTATAGTTGCTCTTTGATCTAAGAAACTCTTGTGAAGTAAGACTGGATTGTTTCTGCATTCTGAATCTTCACATTCTTCAGTTGGTTTCTCAGTGTCTTCTTCCGGTTTATGTTCTTCCCTTCAAACAATTTGGTTAGGGCATCAAACATAGCTTTAGGAGTCTTGAGAGAGGACACCTGTGGGATAAGGTGATCCTTGATAGAATAAGAAATGATCCTCTTTTCCATAACCATCTTCTTTTTATGTAAGGCCTTTTCCTCATATCCCTCTGGAACTGGAACCTCCTCATGGATGTAGGAGTCCAACTCATTTTCTTCGAGGACTAGGGAGATCCTATACTTCCAGGCTTGGAAGTTATCAGCTCCCTCAAAATTTTCATCAAGCTTGGTATGATGAGACATCTTAATTGAGAACCTAAAATGGAAATACAAAAGATTTTAGATCTTACCAGGTTCAAGATGTCAGATCTGAAACTTGAGCTGAAATCCTACAGAGCTAGTTAACGAGCAAATTAGGGTTTTGCTTCTCCGGAGTTCTGTCCACCCAAATGCCTTGAAATTTGTCCCTAACTTCGATTTTGGGGAGGAGATCAATCCAAGCCTGGGCTCACTGAAAAATTCCTCTTCTATGAAAATCCCTAATTTTTGACAATAGTGACAGGTCCAAAACTGAAAAACCTCAGAATTGGATTATGCTTCGACAGAAAGATTCTCCCTAAGGAGGAGAGTTATTCCACCTTATTTTTGCTAAAATAAGTGGAGAAATATCCACAAACTAGGAATCCCTAGTTCCCGCAGCTGCATAGTGTCTTCTTCTCAGGTTAGCTCTGATACCATGTTAGTTTTTCAACATTCAAGCTAGCATTATGTTAGGATATTTACTGAGAGAACAACAAGTAGAGCAATCAAACACAAGAGACAATGAACACATTGTTTTTCATTGGGGAAACCATAAATTGAAAAAACCCCACAACTTCCTCAGAGATAGAATCAGTAGAAGATGTAAAACCCCAAAATAATAAGATGCACTCCCCACAGCAGTAATATTCTTCTTGTCTAGCCCCAGTGTCTTCTCCTTCCTCAACTATGTGCTACACTTGAGTGTGTGAGTGATGTGTGCTAAATAAATACCCCAGCTCTCTATTTATACTAATCTCGACATGACTAAAACCCTAGTAGGGCCGACCTCTACCAGGAGCGTCTAATAACCCTAGTTCCCTGTAACTATGAGGACTTTAACCCTTACACAATCGGAGGGTTACCCACTATGACTTGACATGACTTGTTTACATTATTGATTCTCCCGATAAGAACATTGGGGCATGATAACATTACTCAATTACATAATAGATACATCCCAGGATAACCATCGGGTTACAATACATAAGATACATAGATGAATTCATTCTGAAGTTACAAATACATCAACATTCAGGATATAACGAAGTGTTGGTAGCTGAGCAAGACAGGATGAAAACCCCATTTTGAACAAAGTGGGGAACATTTGCTTACAGAAGGATGCCCTTCGGTCTCATCAATGATGGAGCCACTTTTCAAAGGGAAATGGATATCACTTTCCAGGGTTTAATCGGCCACAATGTGGTAGTTTATCTAGATGATGTAACCCTTTTCTCTAAGAAGGGAGAAGATTGTGCTTTTAATTTGAAACAAATTTTTGATCACTATAGAAAATACAACATATCTTTAAATCCTAAGAAAATAATCTTCCTGGTATTAGAGGGAAAACTGTTAGGCCATATTATTTCTAATAAGGGAATCTCCATAGACCCAGAGATAATAGAAGCCATATCTCAGATTCCCTTACCCCACAACAAAAAAGGTATGCAATCATTCATGGGTACTATAAATTTTGTTCGAATATTTGTTCTTGACTTTGCACAGATAATTAAACCTTTGCATCAAATGGTATAACATAGTGTGCAATTTAAATGGACCGATACAGAAGAGGGTTCCTTTAACAATATCAAAGCAACAATAGCTCACATGCCTTCTCTTAAAAGTCCTGATTTTGAAAAAGATTTTATTCTGTATACTTTTTCCTCAGATAACACACTAGAAGCAATGCTTACACAAAAGGAAGAATTGGGAGATGAGTACCCAATATCATTTATGAGCACTGGGTTACACGCGGCTGAGTTGAACTATCCTACTGTAGATAAGAAAGAATATGCAGTATTTTAAGCAGTGAAAGAATTCAGACCTTAAATTCTGAAAAACCGAACCAAGGTAATTTTCCCTCATCCAACTATCAGAACACTTTTGTATAAAAATAATTGGGTGAACGAAGAGGGAATTGGATGAGAACATTATAGGAATACGACTTGGAATTCAAACAAGCTACCATTATCAAAGGACAAGGGTCATGTAAGTTAATGGCTAAAGGTTGGAATAATGAAGATGATGATTGGGAAAATGAATCAGAATTACATATGATTGATATATGTCCTATCTTTACAAATCCTAAATCTTGGTACAAAGATCTAGTATATTACCTTCAACAGGGATATTTACCAGAGCATTGGAACTCTAAACAATGAAGGGAACTCCATCTAAAGTCAACCTCTTACCAAATAATTGATGGAGTTATTTTTAGGAAGAACTATGATGGGGTATTTATGAGGTTTCTCAAACAAGAAGATGCCTCTAAAGTTGTCAAATAATTGCATGATGGGCCTGCCAGAGGAAATTTTTTGGGAGATACTACTGCTCATAAGATTCTACGAGCTGGATATTACTGGCCAATATTTCTTAAACATGCTCATGTCTATGTAATAAAATGCAACATATGCCGAAGAAGCAGGGGACGACTAGCAAAAACGGCTGGACCCTTGCAACCTGTTATAATCTCGGAGCCATTCGAACAATGGGGTATTGCCATTGTTGGAGAAATTAATCCAAATTATTCATTACAACATAAATATATTTTCATAGCTAATGATTACTTCATGAGGTGGGTAGAATCAATTCCATTACGTAAAGTGAATGAGGACGCAGTCATCGACTTGTTGCAAGAAAATATTATGACTAGGTTTGGGGTTCCAATTTCACTTGTCTTTGACAATGCATCTTATTTTTCATCAATTAAGCTAACTGAATTCGCTAGTGAAAAAGGAATCAAGTTGCATTATTCTGCAAATTATTATCCACAAAGTAATGGGTTAGCCAAATCAACCAATAAAAATATTATCATAATCTTAAATAAGACTGTTATCGAAAATCAGAGAAGTTAGCATATAGCTCTTCCCAATGAACTATGCGCAGACAACATCACCCCCAATAATTCCTTAGGCATGCTCCCTTATACTATGGTTTATGAGAAAGAGGATATCCCACCCCCAAATATTGTACTCCCATCGTCTGAGTTAGCCCAAGACTCACGAGGATCTCATAGTGAAATTCTACAAGCTCGAATTAATACATTGTTGAAACTTGAAGAGTCCAGGTTCAAGTCCAAAGAAAGATTTACACACCAACAAGAAATTGTCAAAAGATGATTTGATAAGCATAAATCTAGGAAGGGAAGTTTTGAGATTGGAGACTTGGTTCTTAAGTGGGATTACCCACATTATGAAAAGGGAAAGCATACAAAGTTTCAACACCTATGGGTTGGCCCATTTCAGATTGCTAAAAAGTTAGGACCCTCGAGTTATAAGTTACATGATTTGCAGTGTTGGGATGAGAACCTTCCTGTTAATGGTCTAGTTCTCAAACCTTATTTCACCTAGTACCTTAGGCACCTGTTTGTACATAAATAAAAAAATTTCCTTTCTTATTTTCCTGCCTTTCAATTGTTGTTTCTGATTTACTATAGTTCATTTGATTTTGGTTTCAAAATAAGCATTTGTTTTCTTTTCATGATTTTCTTTAGTTCAGTTGTTTTATTCCAAAATAAGCCACCTCAATTTGATTGGTGCTTTGGGGACATTGAAATCTGAACAAACTGCCAAATTTTTTTAATCCAGGAACTGCTTGTTGGAATTTATGTATGCAAAATTTTGATCAAAACAAGATTCTTTAATTTGATAGACTGCTGAAGGGAAGTTATTTTAAGAACACATTGAATTCCTCTTTAAACCCTACAAAATAGCTAAGGTAGATGAGGTCTAGAATAATAGTTTGGGGTTCCATTCACTTTCACACTAATATATGTCCGAGGGAGATTTCTGCAAAATACCACTGAAAGGAAGCTGGACGGACAAGTGTATTGTATTCAAAATGATCCCATGCCACAAAATGAAAGCCAAAAGGATTAAGAGTAAAAATTCTAGAACATAAAATATGTATCAAAAATATATACTGAAGAAATAAATTAGTAAAATGATTGGATTTATCAAAAGGTTCTTGTTCGTTTGTGAGATGAAAAAATTCATCACTCACAAAAAAGGACACTGTGGATGGAAGAACATAAATCAAATCTCGAAAGTAAAGCATCAAAAGAATGCAAAAGGAATGGGAATGAAGAACAAGAGAATGCATATGTCGAAATTTGCCATGATCCTGTGGTGTCATATCTGGCAGAAACCAAATATAGAGGTGAAATGAATCTCACATGTTGGCCCCAAGAGAGTTATTGGGACTTCTAAGCATGGTTACCATACCCCAAGGGACTACAATAAATGTAATGTTTCTAAATCTTACATTCCTAGAAAATTCTAAACTCTTCAAAATGATATTGAAAAAATCCCGAGATAGATTTCTCTTATCAAATGCCATATAGTAGTTTTGTTTTGAAAATATAGTTTTCTCAGAGATCTGTGTTCACCAGCTAGTCGCCAATTGTTGCTGCTGCAACCAATGCCCCAAACTTTTGTATGATTTTAGGGCCCCTCCTTATATTTTTAGATTTTAATCTTGATTAGAATACTTTTTCTCCTTAAAGTTTTATTTCCATGACTTAGTTTTTATTTTGGACAAGTATGAAAGGTTTTTGCACTATGTTGAAAATCATGTTTTTTCTCGGCGTGTCGAAGGAACCTGAAAATTTAGCCAACATGACGGAAGAATTTGTTCTTTCCATTTGAAATCTCCCAGCTGATGTTTCTTTGTTTTTTTCCCAAGGCCTATGTATTTGTTGGAAGTTTCGTCGAGTTTTTAACTGATGGTTGCGGATAAATTCAAGATTTGGAGCCAATGTGTTCGGCTAGACTGATATTTTGAAGCCAAAATACCTTTTCACCGAGTCTAGCCAATGGTTGCATCTAAACTCCCCAATTATAGCTGATCTACTAAGCTCGGGCCTAGATTTCACTGTCGAACGAAAGATTCTTCATGAGTTCACCAAAGACCTTTCTTCGGGAGTTTCCAGCAAAGTTTCTTTCGATAGTGTCGGTAAAACTTGAATATTTATCTGAAGACCGTGACGAAATTCATGGCTTGTAGTTGATTTTTGTTGCTGGAAACTTGGGATAAATTGCATCGAAATGATATTTGCAGATGTTTTAACAGGTTTGAGCCGATAGTTGCGGAAAAGTTGGGATGCTGGTGTCGACACTATCAGGGGGTTTTATTTTTCTTTTGCTGATTCCAATTTGGAGGATTCCCCAATGAGGTTTAGGCACCAAAACTTCGTTTGCATTTATGCGCCCTAGTGACTGCACCTAATGCATTTTTAATGATTTTTCTATATATAACCCATGGATTTTTTTATTACAGACTGTAGGCTCCTTTTTGAGCACATCTAGTTGTCAATTGCTTGTTGGAGCTTCTATTTTGTTTCACCAAGCACCACGCCCTTTCAGCATTTTCCAGGTAGGCCTCTAACTTCGTCAGTGAGTTGTTTGGTAAACGGGGGTTTGGTAAAACAACATTTTCGGATTTCATTGTTTAAGGGGTTAGGGTTTTACCTTTGCGGTGGTTTTTAAATTCTTTTCCCAACCTCATAGAGATTCATTTGTTTTGGGCTCACTGACCTTTGGAGGTTTTCCTCAAGTCGAGTTGTGTCAAAATCCTTGGCATCCCTGATTTTTC
Source organism: Pseudotsuga menziesii (assembly GCA_001517045.1). Lineage (NCBI taxonomy): Eukaryota > Viridiplantae > Streptophyta > Pinopsida > Pinales > Pinaceae > Pseudotsuga > Pseudotsuga menziesii. The sequence continues at coordinate 620,333 of LPNX010430860.1, forward strand.
AACCTAGTTTGCTACCCTGAACGTGGTGGTTTTCACCCACTTTGCACCATTTTTCTTCACCGCTCAGGCCATGAACGTAGGTATGTCATACCTATTGTAATTTATCAGTGAGGCTTCTACGGCTCATGTTTTTCACCAACTATCCCTCGTCTAGTTTTTTTTGGTTGCAGTGATAGGGGATCAGTGAGGTCTCGAGCTTAGAGGACGATCGTTTTCTTTTGATTTATGGCCTAGGGTCTCCTGTAGAAAGTATACTTCCTTTGTGGTCGGCACCATGGTTTTAGAATGTTTCGTGGGTTTCGATTCGACCTACGGTTTTTGAGTTTCCATCGATTTCCCTTTAACCATTTTCCCACGTGTAATAGGGTTAATGAAAGGGGTTTTCAGCGTAGGGTTTAAAACTTTTCTTGATGGTTATTATGCATCATGACTTAGAACACAAGGTGATTGATTAGAGCCTACACTTGGGATAGTATTTCTCATTCCAGTTTGACCTTGCCATGAGTTTTAGTGTCTGGATGATATAGAGAGTTTCTATATGTCACAGGATCACTTTTAGATGGCTAAAGATGACTCGGTAAAGATATATTTATTGTTCTCTATGAATGCAATATTATTTTGAAAGAAGATATGATTTTTTATCTAATTTTTCATGTATATCTTTCCATCTTACAGTAGCTTCTCATTTTTTCTGTTTATATGAATGCATGTTGTTTAATCATAGGGACACCAATTTATTTCTTGATATGATTGTGTCACAACCTCAGTCCTCACACAACACCATGCCAAGGAAAGGAAAGAAGAAATATAGGGATACTAAGGAGGAATCATACTTGGAAATATTGCCTAGAATGAAGATAATTTATGAATATACCAAAGCTGTCATCGGAGCTGAACCAGAGTTCAAATCGAGACATATATATCCCATGATCAAAGATCAGAAGGTCCCTAATGTGGTCTTAGAATATATACCCTTGTATGAAAACATAATGAGATCCGATACCATGAAGGTAGCGATGCGCCCTAAACTTTTCCCTTGCACTGAGGTGATCGAATGAATTTTACCTCAAGCAAATGCTAGTACCGTGATCATGTCAAACATCAAAAGAAAATATTTTGCTTCCTTCACCCCTGCGTACATAGACAAAGCTTACAATCTACCAGCCCCAAAAATTAACATGATGGATGAATGGATAAATGGTTTGAGTTTAGACTATATCAAATGTGCAAACCGAATGATGATAGCGGGAAATCCATTTTGACAGAAAGCCTATGGTGAATATGAAACTTCCATCTTGTGCACTCCTTACAGACTTATAGCCTTGATGCTCAACATAATTTTCAGTAGGGAAAATGGGAAGTTCTATAATATGGGGTGGATCCCATTGATATATCATGTGGACATATAGGGCACTATCTTCAACTGGGCATACATTGTAGCCAACAACTTATTTTCCTGTATAGCTGCGAAACTAGGAGGCCTACTTCAAAGAAAATTAGAATTTTATATGGAATTGTATTTAATTGATTATATCATATGCCTGTACCCATTATCAAAATTGAACTAGATCTGGAATGAATCCAAGACAACCATTTATACTGCATATCAGATTCTATGGGCTCATAACTATCACAGCTTCTACAAGCTTATCTATGAAGAACTTATGATGCCACTACAATAGTTAATGTTTCTTGAAGATTACAAGTGTATGTCCCAGGGTGCACTAGAAGTAATAAGTGAATACTAATATTATTTCTTCTTCAAAGAAGGAACCTATATAAGGATGTACAAAGGAAATATATCCCCATCACTACTTCCTAAGTATGCCATTGATTACATCATTCATAAGGAGGTAGCGAGACAACATTTTTTGGATGGATTCAGGAATTTTATTTTTGACATGAAGAAGGCGGTTTATCCACCATTGCCTTTCTATGTTGGCAGCTACAAGTTATCAAAAGTGAAAAGCACACTAGAATTTGTAAAGGACCTAGAAAATTTCCAGTTTGGTGAGAAGATTTTTCATAGGAATGATTCCCAGAGAAAGGTTGTTGCACATTGTGCTATGGTAAAGGTGAATTTTGAATACTCCGACCATTGGGACAAGGATCAATATATTTTCAGAAATGCATGCAATATGACTGTTTTGAATAATGGTTCAGACATAAAATCACAACAACAGGAGGAAAAGGAAGCAAGAGCACTACAAAACAGAAAAAAAAACAAGAGGAGGCTACTAAGAAACAAGAGGCAGCTCGTAAGTTAGTAGAATAAGATGAAAGAATACTCGCTGAAGAGGCCTAGAGAGAAAATTTAGAAGAATAAATACTTAAAAAGGATTAGGAGGAAAGGATGCAAAGAGAATCATAGGAAATAATGCAGAAAGAAGTTGAACAAGTAGCCGAGGAGTTAAGGAGGAAACAAAAAGAAGACAAAGACAAGGATATTCTGGAACAGGGTACTGTATAGGATAATACAAAATATCTTCCCTCTACATCAAGCGATACCCTAACTAGAGGTCACCTCCCTCTCACAGAATTAGCATTGGTTCCCTTTACTCCATCCAAACATCATGTGGTAGCATGTCTGGATAAGGTAGTCTTCGACCCCAAAAGAAAACCATTGTTCGGAGCTCGAAGAAGAGAGTAAAGGTCGGTCCCCAGCCTGAGGTAGTAAAAATGACTGACGGAGATACCATGAAAGGTACTAACGAAGATACAAAACTAATGGCATCAATCAACGTCATGGTTACTCAAATGAATGCCTATAATATTGACAGATTGAAAGAAAATTCAGATCAATACCAAGAAAATATGGTAAGAATGAAGGATACTCTAATGAAAGAAAGAGGAGAAGGCCGAGAAATGAAGAGAAAACATGAGGCCACTCTTTCAGAGTTTGAGAGACTCCAAAAGGAATACCAAGTTTTAAAATCATAAAATGAGGCCTTGGTGCTTTCAAATAGCATTGTTGACGGAGAAAAGAAGAACCCTGAAAATAAGATTTCAGATTTAGAGGTGTAAAAGGCTACAACCGCCAGACAAGCAGAAGAGATAAATTCCCGAGTATTAGAGCTGAAGGCACAAAACAACTCATTGGAAATTCATCTCAAGGAAGTAGATGAAAGACATGTTGATATTACTCCTTTCCAAGAGAAATCCCTCCTAATCAGGACGGAAATATATTAGGTCCAACTAAATCTTATAGAAGAGGTCTATAATATTAAACGGGAAGAAACAAGATTGCAAGAAATTTCAGCAATCTCAACTAATTTCAGAACAAATGCACTAGATGTTGTAGAAAATATTCAAGGTCAACTAACTTGGACTGAAACTAATGCAACATTTTCTGAGCATTTACCACGGAAGACTACCGAAATATTGAAGGTAGAATTCAAACTTCTGGATTTCAGTAGTAAGGGTGCTGCGAGATTGACTGATGGGAATAGGAAAACTTTGGAGAGGTGTATGCATTTTTATAAAAAAATGCTCAAAACACATAATAGGTGTCAAACCTCTACAAAAAAAATAATTCAGGAGTTTCCAGACCAAGAGGGCCATTGAAAATACCTTCAAGACATATTGCAAGAGGACGACCTTAGCATACAACAAATTAAAGACATCACTGAGAATGTGGTAAAGAAATGGGTTGCACAAGCCGCGGTCAGCAATTTCCTTCTGGAATACCTGCTCAGGGTAACTCCACCCAAAGAAGCGAAAAAAAATTCAAAACTGGATATGCATGAAGTGACAGTTAGATTGCTGGACCCTATGGATTTCAATACTATTGCTGCAGAAGCTGAAGCATGGAGAGAATTCATTAGAGGATCACCTAGACCCCCCTAATTTTTGTCTTGTTTACATGTGGCAATTTTGTAAATTATCTTATCTTATTTTGATTTTCCTAGTGCGAGTCACTCGAGGACAAACTTTGTAAGTCGAAGAGTCAAGGAAGCCTAAAAGGCAGGGGTAGCCCAAACGTTATTTGTAAAATGTATACATAGGGGTAGAATAGAGATTAGAAGGGACTTTTCACTAGCGCATAGATGTTGTTATTTGTATGAATAAATGTTTATTTTTATGAATAAAGGAGAACCAATTTTGCTAGAGGAAGGTTTGTACATGTTTCAAATGGAGTGTGCGGAATGCTAAAAGCTGAACTATTTATGTTTTAGTCTGCTTTACAACTACGATATCATTCTAACTTGATGAATTACTTCTGTCGTTTATGAATGATTTTACTTTATGTTATAAATCTTGTTCATGTGGATGAGTAATGAATGTGTTAACAAAACATAACTATCTTTGTTTATATATATTTTTTAATTATGTATGTAGAATTTGAACAGCTACCTGTAGGATTCCATAAGCAACATTACAATACATTACTCAACTAAATATAATATTTTGTTCCTTGGGGTATAGGTTAGATATAGTAGGTTAGATTAGATTAGTTATTTTTTCTTTCGTAGAAGTGATTGTGGGGCAAGAGTGACAAGAAATGACGTAAGAACCTACACATTTCTAGTGAGGTTCTTGTTCATCGGTCACTTGCATTTCATCCTAAAATACAAAATCACATAAACAATGGACCGGGATGCAACTGGTAAAATAGATTTAAAATGTTCTTTTAATTCTACAGTAGCTAGGCGCTAACCAGATAGATTCCCCATACCAAACAGTAAACGATCTAATTGGTAATGATTATTGTAGAGAATCCCTACTGTTAGTACCTAGGATTTTCCAGGCCTCAACAAGACTCAAGACAGAGGTAGGATACTTGTTGTCTTGATGTAAATTACATGTTCCCATATGATTATGGTTAATTTATGATTATTGGAGTTAACGTCATGTAACATTGTTTTCCAACTATATGTGTGTAGTGACATGGGATATGCATTTTGAGTTAGTTGTTGTAATAATTGGATAGGATTCTGAAGGGGAGGTAAGAAATGCTCTGTTTGGGAGAGGTATAGGAAACATGCCAACGCAAGGTGAATGTCTCTCTCCCTCTCTTTCAAAAACACACACACACATATCACAATGTTACAAGATCATGTATATCCTCAAACAAATTAATTGAGGGGACACAATGAGGACAATTTATCTATATTCCTTAGTTTACCATGAGAATTTCACCATAGTTAATGAATTGGAGAGGAGAGACCTCATCCTTCGAAATCAATAGAATTGAAAAAGATAATCCTTTCCCTTGGTTTCAAATGGATATTGTGGAAGTTATTATAACCATAATTAAGTTAAAAAAATGAAAACAAATATAGATTTATAGATTCATTCTACACTAATTTGTAATAATATTAATATTACCCATTCAATCATTACCATTCGAATGGAATTCAATAACAAAAAGAAACAACACCACCAACACCAACATAAATTTATATATAACCATAATCAATATAAAAGGACTTATAATATTTATAAATTTATCACTAGCCAGATACAAATGAAGAATGTTCCATCCAACTGTAGGAACTATATATTAGAGTCCAACCATAAGCCAAGTCTATGGATACATGACAATCAAATCCTACCAGTAGACTCTTATTTCTCTCAACAAATCCCAAATCCTAGGTTTGCAGAGGTAAGCAAATTAAATTGAAACCCCTTTCCTAGTTACAAAAAATCCACCGAATCAACATTTGTTCGCATTGCATCCTACATCATAATTGAAATTATATCCCATTACTCTCTTCAATAATACCTCATAGTATCCCCATTCTCTACAATGCCACAATGTAGGCTAGAAAGGAATCTCTAAATCTAGAACTAAGGATTTTTACGGTTGTGAATAATGGTTTCCTTTCCCCTCGACATTTGACCATAATCTCAATCATGTTTTCTCCATTTCCAAATAGTGAGAACATACATAAGCGTAACTACCTAGAACATTTCCCATGAAGGAGAGGGTGAACAAAGGAAAGAGAGTGGATTGCATCCATATATTCATAGTTTATATACTATATTCCAAGAAGATACCACTGTAAGTTTTAAACCTGTGTAAAGAAGAAAAACATATAGATTATTTAAGAAAAATAGATATTACAGCACAACATTCACACATAAAACACAAATATTTACCCTAGAAACCCTTAACCAGAAAAAACAGCAAACCTTGGAGCCACACATCCTATTTTCTCATTCTCATTATGAATAACTCACAATACAATATAGGTATGCCACAACATCCAATACCCTAATCCACTATCCTAGATTAGAAAAATAGACTCGAAACCCTTAACCAAGATTAAATTTAATATTTTTAGAAAAGTCCCCAAAATAGCCAAACAAAACCCAAAAAAAAGAAAAAAAATTGGGCATGCTACGCTCGCGTCAGAAATGGTGTGAAAACCATTTTCGACATTCGAAACGTCTTAACAAACAACCTATCGGCCTTTTTCAATGAAGGTTCCAACAAGGATTGCTAGGGGCATCATTCACATGCACACCTCCCACACACATGCAAATAATATAACATATACCCAACAACCAAACACATTCGCAAGATGATGTTGTAGAGGAATGTGTTCCTATGGCTAGGGTTTAAGACGCGATCAACGTACTGGGGTTGAAAGAGAGATGGAAATGGTTATGCACACATATATAAACACAATTCAGAGATAAGTATGGTCCTTACCTAATAAACTGAAGGCTGGTCCAATATTTCTCTATCCCTTCTCCTGCTCCTCTTCCCCAAGAGACCTACAAAAGAAGTTATACCTTCCTTAAATGAAATATACTATATGAAAGGAGATTATGTTCAGTAAAACATGAAATCCTAAAATGATATACATCATCATATAATGAAAACAGAGATTCAAATACATATTGAACAATGATTTGGGAAGAAGAAGGGCATCACATATTTATTAATCATGAAAAGAAGTAAAAATATACCTTCTCTTCAAGTCAAGCACCTCACAAAACCTTGATATAATTATGCTGCTTTTCTTCTATGAAGAACTCAGCCTCCAAGATCTCCTACATAAGGAGATGATCACTAGGGAAAATGTGGGGGGAAAGAGAGTCCCAATTCCTCTAGCATAACAATGCAAAGATTCAAGTCTCTTCTCATGGACCTCTCTACCTCTATTTATATGTTTTTGAAGAGATAGGGTCGACATAAAAGTAGTTACAACTGAAGGTGTCAGTTGCATAACCATCCAAACTACCCAAAATTTGAGAAACATCTATTGTTGACATGTACAATAAAAATACGCGGGCTGCAGTGACAACAATGGCATATATACATGGGTTGCAGTAAAAAGAGTCATGTACGCAAAGGGATACATGATTTGCAATGTCAATAGTTGTGGACACAAAGGGATACGTAGGTACCATGTAGAACAAGTCGCATATAATACTCGGGTACCATGTATGGAAAGTCATGTATAGGTAAACAATGCTCATTTTAGGGGTACTTCTTGGGAATTTTCAAACTTTGGTGTCTTTTGGAAAGTTTTATCTTAATCATATACCCTTCCAGCGGTGTAGAGAAGATTTCAAATGGAGTTACAAAACTCAGGATATGAGTCCTCCAAAACAGGTATTTTTTCAGTGAGTTTCATGAAGTGTCGTCATGGAAGTGTAGACATGCGATATAATCATGGGAAAGTGGTCACAGGAGGAGATGTGTTATTTTGGACTATAACAGATTCCCCCTAATGTATGAGGTTAGAGGGGGATATGATAGGAAAAATACATTATAATGGAAGCAACTGAGTATGGAGAGAGCAGAGAATACCAAGATCGAAAGGCTCGAATAGAGGTACCTAAAAGAGAGATAAATGCCAGACAAAATTGATCTCTGGGACATACAATTCCATATACAAATAATCGCCATAAATATATAGGAAGATCCAACATATGTATAATTGATGAAACTATCATGGTCGCTCAATATGCAAAAAGATGCAATATCAAATCTAAAAGAGTCCCACAAATGAACAAGGTGGATCGATGCTCAACAATCGATCATAGCCACAAATATATGAGGTGCATCTATGTCTCAGCAAAATGTCATATTAGGTATAACAAGGTCTTGTGCAACTCGGGAAATAGAAAAAAATAACGATGCTACTATCGACCCAAGGTATTCAATCCAAACCACCCAAAAGGTACGAATCCTAACCATGCGAAGAAAGGAGATGAAGTCGAACATGAAGGACACCATTTGATTATCGTTTAGTAATGAGAACCGTTAACAAACGTGAGGGAAACCACCATTAATGAAAATGGTCCCCAAGGTACCTTGTACATTCTAACAAGTGTGAATACAAGGACTTGAATTCGAAGACTTGAAGAATCCATCGACTAGGAGATAGTAAGGTATTCCCACTACCCAATAGTGAGGGAAATTTCCACTGATGACTGCAATCCCCAAGGTACTGTCATAAAAATCTAAATCTCATTCCTAGAGAAAGAGGTGTTGCAGTCAATAGGAAGAGGTCCATTGGAATGAAGGAATTAAGGCATCCTCCATCATCCAACACGAGGTAAGTCAAATACTAATTGGATTTGGAACTCGTACAAAATTTTATGACAAGGACCGCCTAAAACATAATGTAATGAACTGATACCAGGGAATGGCCAACACAATAAGTCAAGGAAACTATGAGCAAAACACAAAAGTGACTTAGGCAAATTTTGACTCAAAGGGACCAACGAAACAAATATGCAATGTAGGATACATTGACAGATTCCCCATATAATTGGAAAAGACACCAATTGGAGGAGTAAAAAATATGAATTGAGATAAGGTCAAAAACTGAGACTGAACTATTAATAGAATAAAAAATGGTGCTTTGTTCAAGGAAACATGACTTTTCGTCACATCCCCAACCCTTACTCGGTGGAGCGGACGAGACTAACATCTAAAAACCCGGGCAATCTAAGCCCCATGAACATAATATGAAAATTGCTTTGAAATAAAACTTTCATAAGTATAAACAGATGCATAATGAAATGTACATGGAATATACAGTGGAAGAAAATCATTCATTTAGCACATTCATGCATTCAACATGTTCATGATAATTTCATAATAATTCATAAGCAAATGCAGTTGTAGAAATTAAATACGCAAGAATACTTATCTTTGAAAGAAGCTTGTCCTGTAACCAGCTATGTCGCTGCAATGTTCCACCCAACCATAGTCCAGTGTGCTCTTTAATCTCTCAGCAACATTTCCACCCCCAAGCTGGGCATGAACTTCCGTAAGGAATAAGGAACACTAGTAGACTTCACCCATAGCCAAGGATACAATTAAAATTCGGTCAGCCAACACAATTGGGTTTATCAGACTTACACATGCAGTTGTTTACACTTATCCAAATTCATATGAGACACAACCAAGCCAACATATGGGTTTATCAGGATACCAACCAAGCCATCCTTCCAGTCGAGTTTATCAAGTTGTCAAGGAGGTTGAAATACTGACTGCTAATCTAGTGAGATCAACCCCATAGCTATGAACACCCACACCGGATCTAGCATGATTTCTAAACAATTACACACCCAACACAAGGAAGCATCGCCTTCTCTACTACATAGTCCCTGAGGCCATGCCTTATCTTCCAATGCTATTCAGGGCATGCAAATAAGAAAACCATCCTTCTCGATTGGTCTATGAGGTTATTTCACACACTAGGTTTATTAAGCAAGTCTAAACTCTATTTCCATTACTTCAATCAATTCAAATGCCAAACATGGATGCACACACAGGGATCTCTATTTTGGGATTGATCAAAATGTAGAAGATTTTGAGGATTACATACACACAAAAATTTACAAATTTCTGAACATTGTCGGTGCCAGATCGATTGCTGCAAAAATTGCAAAATGAAAACATTGCCGGTCTTTCAAATCAAAGACACAAAATCGAATTCAGGGCAATTGTATTAAGGAAAACCATTAGTAGACATGGGAAAACGTGAGAGAGAACAAAAATTGTTGAACAAGGGAAGAATTCATAACACAAAAATAAAAAATGTGTAAGATTCAGATCGCCGGACAGGAGAAATTTCAGAAATGTTCAAACTCAGAATCATTTTTTTCTTGTTGGCTCTTTGTGAATGCCGAATTGGGTTTCGAAAAACATTTTCTTCAATCCAAATCATGAGGGAAGGTGAAACACTACCACATGAGGGAAAAATGGACGTTTTTGGTGTTTTCTTGCCCAAGAAATTCAAAAAACGTTTTTCCAAAATTGGTGCTCTGCCCAATTCAAATTTATTCCCACCCTTCCAATCCCCCACTCCCTCATCCTTAGGAAAAATCATACCCCCATCTCATTTAGTTGCGTTGACACAGCCGGCTGTGGGTTTTAATTAAAAATTGCAATTTAACATGATGTCCAGCTTTTTAATGTTTAGCTAGCATAAAAAAATACCATCGGCCCAACTTTAATTGCCATAACATAAATACTAAATCAATGGTGCGGATTTTTCCTAGCTCCACACCATGATTTTTCACATCATTTATTTAAATGAAAATGGGGTCAAAAATGGGGTGTTACACTTGCTGCCATGATGTAAAATACATGTGAATGAAATTCACTTCCCTCTTTCTTGTATGTAACAAACTTAAATAATAACAACAAAGAATATATATATATGAATTATTAATATTAATACATATTGATATTAATAATTAATAATTAATAAATAGTTATTAGTAAACATTCCTGATGCATCCTTTCATGGATAGTATCCAAAGTGCCTTTACGATTAATATATATATGGCACTCACTTTGTAATCTATCATCATATCAATTCTATCATCAATTTATATATTATTATGGCTTATTTAATATTCCAAGTCTTTTGGTAATATTAGTTGTGTAAGCGAATAATTATTTCGCTTCAAGTGGTATCAGAGCCTAGTTGGCTAGATCCCGGCCTTTGGCCATATTTTTGGCTTTTAGCCATCACCCAGGGTTTCCCAAAAAAATAGGACCTTGTCCTTAAAAAATTAAAAAAAATTAAAAAAAGGGTAAAAGTAACTCCTCCCCTAAAAAGAGTTAAAAAAAAGTGAAAAAAAAGTAAAAACAAAAAAAACCTAAAAGAAAGGTTAAAAAAGAAAAGATGAAAGTAAAAAAAAAAGAGAGGGTAAACGTGAAACCACACCTGGTTTCTTAAAGTAGGGTTTGGGTTTGAATATAAAAAGTGCATAATAATAACTACAAAGAAGCAAGTGGGACTTGAACCTAGGTGGGGAAGGTAACACTTATTCCTGCCAACCACCCAATCTACTTGCATTTTAGAAAAGTATTGGAAAAAAATAAAAGTCAAGGACTAGAATTTGGAAGATTATATATTATTTTATATAACTTAAGTTTAAAAATAATAATAATAATAATTATTATTATTATTTTATTAAAAAAATAAATATTTTTGGAAAAAAGAAAGGCTATTTGACCTAACAAGAAATAGTCGAAGAAAGTTTTTTCCGAAAGAGACATATTGAGAATTATTAAAGCTTTTGTATCTACCCTTCTAGAAGAAACAAAGACAAAAGTGAAGTAGAAACATAGTCACAAACAATGGCTACTACATATTTGGAAATGAAGGCACAACTACAAACAACAGTGGATGAGTTAGAACAATACAAGGCAATCAATAAAAGTCTACAAGCTGAGGTTGAGACAAAAAAGTGGTTTAAAGAGTGGAAAGACGATGAGAATCACTGCTTATGGAATCAAAATCGACAGCTAAAACGAACTATAAAAGATAACAAGAAAATGTTATCTGATCAGAATAAATAAATATAATGTTTAAAAATTCATAGTCAAAACCTAGAAGACCAGATTAAAAAGTCAAAAAATGACAACAAATCACCATATGGATGCGATAATGAATTAGACAAAGAAATAAAGCATCTAAACAAACTCATCATGGAAAAAGATGCTAAATTGGCGCAAGTATGGATGAGGTTAGAAAATCAAGGAGCAGAGTTACGTGATCATAAACAACAAAAAGAAAAACTCCAGCAGTAGTATGACGACAATAAGAAGACACATAAGTTAGAACATACAAACATAACCAAGGTTTTATCAAGCCATTCCGAAGAAATTTTTAGATTAGGTAATCATAACAAGACACTAGTCACAAAAATTAAGAAGTTGAAAAGTAGTTGAAAGACAAAAAAATCTATGGAAGACATTGAACGAAAACTTCTAAACAAACAAGAATAAAATCGTTGTATCCGAAGGCATAATGAAGATCTTAAGGAAAAACTTAAGAAGTCTAAAGATGAAAGAAAATCACATGCAGAAGTGATTAAGAAGTTTCAAAATGATAACATGTAGTTAGAAAACAAGTTGGAAGAGATACATAACGAAACCTTAAAACCTCAAGAGACAAAAACACAACTTTCTAATCAAATCAATGCTAAAAAAATGACACTCATAAAAGACAATGACATTGTGAAAATTCCATATCGACACCCCAACCATAAGAACAATTATTCTAAAAAGTGGGAAATGTCGAAATATAGCGATACTAATGTGATCAAATCTGCTAATGATCGATCAGTATGGAATGAAAACAGTCCACAACAAATCAATTTGCGATGGATTGATTCATCCACATATCAAAAGTTGTGCTCAATTATTAGTAGTTCGTATTGACATGTTTCGTCGGCTGTGACACCACAAAAAATGATGCAGAAACATTATAAGGCTTTGAGGACAAATCCTTTCTAAGGGAGTGGCAATGTAACAAACTTAAATAATAACAACA
>LPNX010430860.1:633157-646088 GCA_001517045.1 Pseudotsuga menziesii
TGCATCCTTTCATGGATAGTATCTAAAGTGCCTTTACGATTAATATATATATGGCACTCACTTTGTAATCTATCATCATATCAATTATATCATCAATTTATATATTATTATGGCTTATTTAATATTCCGATTATTTTTGTAATATTAGTTGTGTAAGCGAATAATTATTCACTTCATTGTAAAGGTTTAACGAGTCCAAGAAAGCAAACTCGAGACCTTCTTCATTTTTGGCAAGCTTGAAGAAGAGACAAAATAATGCTTGATAAAGCATTGATTCATGGATTTTACGAGCACAAAAGACTCTATGGGGGTTCTTTTTTGTAAATTTAGTCTCCTAAGTCCGAAAAAGTGTAAAACAATATAGTGGATAACTCTCTTAGCCCAGGTGAACTAAGGTATGATTTTTTCGTAGTTAGTCGAAAAGGTCCAAAAAAATGGTAGACTATCACCAGACCGATGCACCTTCGGAAGTGACATGTAGCCTGATTTTAATGTGTGAAGGAAGGAAATGTCACTTGAAAAGATCCATTTGATTACAAGAATTGGGGTTTACAACAGTAAACTCGATGCTTTGTTCTTTAGGTTTTAGCAAGCATGACAAAGACATAAAGTACACTCGAAATATTTTTCATGTTTAGGTCTAGAGCACAAAAAAGAAAAAAATAAGGTCGAAAAGGTTCCTTTTCTGTAAGTTTAGTTCTTGAGGTCCAAAAAAGAGATAAACCTATGCCTGAAGATACTCTTCTCAATTCCGCAGAAAAGAGAGTGCCCCTTTTTCGTAAATAATCCACATGGTCTAAAAAGGTGATAAACTACCATCGATGTGGATGATTGTTCATGTTACCTTAATGAGTCTGAAACAAACAAGTTTACTCGGCAATCTAGTCAATTTTAAGGAGTCAAACTAGGGCTTAAAGATAACTCCATATATTTCCCATGAAGTTTTAACGAGTTTGTAAAATTCAACTTGAGACATCCTTAATTTTTTTAACGAGCTCAAAGGAGAGAAGAAAGAATGCTCTAAATCTAAGGAGACGAGTGTCATAGACATGTGAAACTAGTTCCAAGTGCAAGGAACAAAGCTATGCATAATGCAAGGAAAGCGAGTAAGATAAGGACACTTGGGGAACATATCCTCAAGGAAAAAGGTTTCAAGTTGTAAAGGAAAATGGTATAAGGCTAAGTGATGATGAGAGCAGTGATGAGGGCTTATATAACGAGCTGAAAACGTGGAAGCCAATATCAGGCTCATAAGTGTGAGCAGGGTACATGAAAATGAAATTACAACTTGGACAACAAGGAGAGGTTTATAATCAATAAGATCAACCTCATAAGAAGAGAAAAAATCAACAAGGGAGATAGATTTTGCAGGAACAAACTCAGTATCACAGGAGTTGAAAAATTCATAAGAAAAATAAAACTCATCAGGATCATCGATTTGCTATTCGAAGGGAGAGTTCAAAAACTCAAAAATAACAACATAAGAAGACCGATCCATGGGTATATAAGTCTTACTAAGAAAATCATGGTTATACTTAGTCACAACTGAACCAACATCCATAAGAAGGTCAGACTCTATCAAACAATCTAGGAAGACTTCATCCGAAGGAAGGAGATCATCTGAGATAGGACACATGTCTAAACTTTCAAACAGATTGATAGAGTGGAGAGAAAGCTCCACAGTCTGTATAGGATGATTCACTTAGTTAACTGTTTGGACCGAGTCTTGAGAAGGTAAGCATGAACACATACGCTTCTCCTTAGTGGAAATTGAATGCAAAGGACGTGAGGCCACATAGCTAACTCATGGCGAGGTAGTGTCTATAGAAACGCTAGGAATCAATAAAGGAAATACCCATTCTCAAGTTTGGTCAGGAGAGGGATCAAGAAAATCCAACTGAGCGATAATGACAATTTCTTCACCATTATTAAAGTACATGACATGAAATAAAATTGACACTAGACCTTGCATGGCATATACATAATCATTCATGAGGAGTATGTCTAAGTCCAAAGGGCCTTCTATCACCACGAAGTCAACTAAGACGGTTTTCCCACCCAATGTAACATGTGTTTGAGCAAGAATTCCCAAGGCTATACTAGTTCTTCTATCAAATGTCAGTAACCGAATAATAGTTGACACAAGGCTAGGAGATCCCATGCCTCTCCAAGCATGAGTAGAAAAGATACTAAATGAGGCTCCTTCATGAACAATACAATGAGAAATCATGTATTGTTCAAATCTGACCTTTATCAGGAAAGGTGCATCAAAAGGAAGGCGCAACTCAACTAGGCTATCCCAATCAAAGGAAGCAATCCGAGAGCTTGGTGGGGATTCATACGAAACAATTTCAGTGCACCCTTGTTTAGTAAGTTCTAAACTAGCAGTGAAGAAAATGTGACTAGCAGACACTTCACTCTCCAAAGGAAGAGTGGGATTCATAAACAATGGAATTGATTCAACCGCTTTGTTAAAGTCACTCTCCGAAGGGAGAGTGGGATTGACCAAAGATGACATTAGTTCAATCACATAAGGATCACTCTCTAAAAGAAGAGTGGGATCGACTAAAGCTTAGATTGGTTCGACCACTTGATCAACCAAAGGTTGAGTAGGTTGTTGAGAAACATCAGGTTGTTTAGGATCAGGAAATTCTTGAAGTCTCGGACCACACTCTTCACACCTCTGCGATAGTAGGGCGCTGGTGAGTAATATGGTCTCCCTCACATAGATTACAAGGGAACTTAATTTTTCTTTTCAAATGACAAGTTTTCTCAATGATTTCAACATGACTAGCAGTGGATGGTTGTTTTCTCTCAGCATGATCTACAGAGGCTGAGAGTTTTGTCCCCACATGACCACAAGAGGTTGGTTGACTGGTTCCAACCTAACTAAGAGAGGTTGGTTGTTGAGATACTTTAGGATGTTCAACAATGGGATAACCATGGAGCCAAACTCTTCATACCTCTGTGATAGCAAGGCATAGATAAGTAAGGTGGTAACCTCACAGAGCTTACAAGGGAAATTGGGATTGTATTTTAAACTGTTAGTCTTTCCAATAGTGTCAAGATGACTCACAGTGGCTGACTATTTGTCCTCAGCATGACCCACAGAGGTTGAGAGACTACCCCCACCATGACCTGCAGAGGCTAAGAGACCGGGTCAAACATGACCTGTAGAGGTTGGACAAACATGATCAACATGCTTTGTAGCAATTGAGTGTGTTCCCCCAGCATGAACTTTAAAGGATGGGTGGATAGATCCAACATGACCTATAGAGGTTGGATGAGGAGGTTCAACTTGACCTACAGATATTGAATGGGTTCCCTCAGCATGAACTACATAGGCTGAGTGACTGGATGCAACATGACCTGGAAAGGTTGGAAGGATCCCACCAGCATGATCAGCAGAGGTTGGATGGTGAATATCAACTTGACTTGTCGAGGTTGAGTGCTTAGATCCAACATGACCTGCAAAGGTTGGATAGGTTCCCCCAGCTTGAACTACAGAGACTGGGTGGTGAGGTTCAACTTGACTAGTAGAGGTTAAACGTGTCCCCCTTTGTTTATGTCTCTTCTTCCTATTCTTCCTTCTTTTACTCCTTTTAGATTGTCAATTACTAGTATCAGTACTTTAATCACACGAGGTAGAAGGAGGAGGAGAAGCATCTATAGGTGAAGGGGAAGTAGTGTTTTGATGCCCTTGATATAAGGAGCTTACTTGAGAAGCATCACGGACATTCAGGACAGTTGGAGTGGAAAATAACCACACTGTTATCCCTAGGGTTAATCAAGGTAGATTCAAGGTGGCCATCAAAACAACACTAAATTTCTCTCTGAGAGGAATAGTACAAGGAGTTCCCAACATGGGGATGTCTTGGTTGGTGTTCAAAGGGGTGTTATTTATAGTTTTAAACAATAAGACAAATTCTAATAAGGATAGGAAACCAGCAGTACAAAGAACACACCACTAGAAAAATACCTAAGTATCAATCCAAGCAAACAAATATGCCTTCCAAAGGAAATTATGGGATGACGAGGGACCAAAACTAACCAATGAAGGAAGGAGAGTAGTTACTTCGCATCTCATGAAGAGACCTATTGGTGAAAATGCTAGAATCACCCAACCACAATCCTAGATTGTCTACCAATGGTTACATTCCAATTCTACCCTAGGTGCATTGGAAATATCCTTCAAATGCCCCCTGTGTAATATCATAGCAGACAAGATACTAAGGCTACAAAAATTGTAGAGAAAGTCTGGTAAAAAAAAATTCAGTCCAGTTGATGCACATGGGAAGGGTAGCAAATCCCAAAACCCAAACAGTACCAGGCACTACATGGAGCAAGGAGGAGGTACTGGATGAGTCCCCAAATGTGCAACAGCTCTAGTGTATGCTTTACTAAGAAGTGAAGGGGTATCTCCAACATCTCAGTATCGTACAACCTCGTGCTTGAATCCTATGTGAGAGGAGTTTTCCAGTGTCTTTCCCAACGAAGTTGGATTTCCTAATAGATAGGCCACTATGTTTGAGTTTGAATTTTTTATTAGTTAAAATATCCCTAACCCAAAACACTATCTTAGACTAGTGTGTGTTGTCCCTATAAACAAATAGTTACTAATAAGTTTTAAAGATTAAGTGTTTATTTTAAAGGGTTGTTAATTAATCAAAGGGGGTGGCGAAGGTGAAACCAATGGTGTTTTGACTCAATGTTGAAACAATATGACTAATCAAAGAGAAATGAAATGCAAAAAGCAAAAACTATTCTCTTTCTTTTTCAAATAGAAACTTGAAAGCCACAAAAGAACAATTTCTTTTTATTTTTTCAAGAATAAAGATATGTAGTACATTAAAGAAAAAACATTAATCTACATGCATATTAAACAACTATATGTTTTTTTTTCTTTTTATTTTATAAATGCAAAAGAAAAACTACCTAGAAGATAAAGTGTGTAGATG
Source organism: Pseudotsuga menziesii (assembly GCA_001517045.1). Taxonomy (NCBI): domain Eukaryota; kingdom Viridiplantae; phylum Streptophyta; class Pinopsida; order Pinales; family Pinaceae; genus Pseudotsuga; species Pseudotsuga menziesii. The sequence goes on from LPNX010430860.1 coordinate 638,116, forward strand.
ACAAGAACAGAGCAAAAGGAACTCTACTATACAACCACCAAACAGACTCTAGAATTCCTTAAAGTCAGTATAAACCCTACTTGGAAGGGAGGATAGAATAAGAGATAAGTCAACTACTTAGGAATGGTGAATTTAACTGACAAAAGAAGAAGGAAACAAACACCAACAAGCTTCTGAACTTAGACAAAGATCACTAACATAGGCTGACCAAAAACATAAGATAAAATTCAAACAAAGCAAAGGGGGCGAAGGGGGGATGAGAAAAGAGAAAACCCTAATGCTACAAAAAGACTTGAAACCTAGATAAAGAACACCCAAAAGGGATGAAACTAACTCCCTGGATCCATGCACCTGTAGAGGACCTCAAAACCTCCCAAACAACCTCAAACAACAGAATAACCCTTAAAAATGAGGAAAACACATTGTTTTAGGGGCATACGTGAGTTTCCCTACTGACAGGTCACATATGATACATAGCTTGACAATATAGAAGGTTGCATGTACATCCTAGACATGCGACTGTGTTGTCTGCAACTCACGAATGGGTGGAAAAAAACCCCAAAAAGATTCAAAAAATGGCTTAGGAAGGTCGAGGAGGTGTTCTATCAGACTGAGAAGGTGTTCCTAAGTGGCAGGAAGGACCTAAAACCTTGTAAAAAACTGGAAGAAAGATAGAGAAACCCCAAACAGACAAGGCTCTCCCTAGTGGAGTCGTTAGTTCTATTGTAGAGGAAAGCTTTCCTATGTCTAGGGTTTAAGTGTCCATCAACGTATTGGGTTGAAAGAAAGATGCAAATGGTTCTACAAGAATATATAAAAAATATTCCAAGATAAGTATGGCCCATGCCTGATAAAACAAAGGCTCATCCAAGATTTCTCTAGGACTTCTCCTGCTCCTCTTCCCGAAAATACCTGCCAAAAAATTTATACCTTCCTCAAACCAAATCGACTATATGAAAAGAGATTATGTTTAGTAAAACATGAAATCCTAAACTGATAGACATCATCATATAATCAAAATAAAGATTCAAATACACATTGAACAATTATTTGGGAAGAAGAAGGACATCACATATTTATTAATCATGAAATGAAGTACAAATGTACATTCTCTTGAAGTCAAACACCTCACAAAACCTTGATTTGGTTCTGCTGCTTCTCTTCTCCAAGGAACTCAGCCTCTAAGCTATACTACACAAGGATATGATCACTAGGGAAAAGGTGGGGGGAAAGACAGTCCCAATTCCTCCAGGATAACAATGCAAAGATTCAAGTATCTTCTCATGGACCTCTCTACATCTATTTATATGTTTCTGAAGAGATAGTGTCAAAGGAAAAGTAGTTACAACTAAAGGAGTTAGTTGCATAACCACCCAAACTACCAAAAACTCGGGAAACATCTATTTTTGACGTGTACAAGAAAAATACGCGGGGTGCAGTGACTACAGTGACATATATACATGGGATGTAGTAGCAAGAGTCACTTATGCAAAGGGATACGCGAGTTGCAATGTCAATAGTCGCGGACACAAAGGGATACATGGGTACCAAGTAGAACAAGTCGCATACAATATGCGGGTACCATGTATGACAAGTCGTGTATAGGCCATAAATGATCATTTTATGGGTACTTCTGTGAATTTTCAGACTTTTGTGTCTTCCAGAAAGCTTTATTTAACTCAAATACCTTTCCAACGGTGTAGAGAATAGGTCAAAAGGAGTTACAAAACTCTGAATATGAGTCCTATAATATAGGTGTTTTTTTAGTGACTTTCATGAAGTGTCGTCATTGAAGTGTCGACATGCGACAAAATCATGGGAAAGTGGTCATGCGAAGAGATGTGTCATTTTGGGATATAACATATGGCCATGTAGCTTTACTCTTGTGAAAACTAATAGGATGGATCATTTATGAGAATGGATCAAGGTTTAAAACTTAAGATAAAGTGTGGAAAATAATGAAACAATTTTATTTCCACTTAACCTCGCCTTTAGCCTCTATTATTACTTTCTTGTGGACTCATAGTACCTTTATGTTTTATTATTTTCTTGCAACCCTTAGTGTTATTACACTGATAGGAGTTTAGATATTAACTAACAGTTTTGAATTCATTGAGAATATTAACAAGATTAACTCGAGTGTAACAAGTGTACAGTCGGAATTCAGTTCATGGTCATCTAGATTGTTATGCTTAAATATATCCTGATTAAGATTTAAATGAGCTTTGTTAAATGGCTAACTAAAACTATTTAACTAATATCATTTAAATGGTTAACTAGAATCATTTAATTATAATTTTTTTCGATTGTTTTATTCTTACAATTTTTTTTCAATTAATGCTTTAATTTTTTTTAAAGTTTGGGTGGCTTGAAAAAGACTGATGACGTATCAGAATTCACCGACCACAAGTTCGGTTTTCAATGGTGTTATATGATTCCTCATGGATTTATAAAAAATGCTGCACAAAATTTGTCTCTTGAAAAGTGACAGGAATGGTACACTTTGACTTTCTCTTGAATTTTCATTGCATTAGACAAAGGATCCTCACTAACTAAGGTAATGCACGAATCTAGGTCATGCTCCTCAATAATGCTTAACACCCTTTCCTTCCATGTGTTGAATTTGGAGGTACCTTCAAGTCGGTATTCCGGTTGGAAGAAAATAAATGCCATGGATCCAAGCTTTTGCTCAACTCCTCAAGATCACATAGGATTTAGTTTGCATGGGAAAAACTAAGATCCTTCATGCCATACACTTTGATACCATGTTAATGATTTGAGCAATAAAGGAGGTGCTTGTACTTTAAATTTTTTATCAACGATATCCCGAGGACCTGTAACAATTAACAATTCAATTACACGCAATAAATCATCCACAATGTAAGATGTACGCTCAATAAATTTCTCATAATAGAGATGATGAACAAATCAACAATTCTTCAGAGTATAATAGATAGATTGTAAAGAATGATTTTTACAAAATAAGTAGATTGCTCGATAAGAGGAATACAGAGAAATAGAGAAGAGAGATATATTGTTACAACTATTATGAAATTTCCATATGCCTATCATATTAATAATAAGACATAATTAATGTCATGCAAACCCTAGTGATGGTTGCATGAGAATTATCCACACATGCATTACAATTTCAAATTGAATTTTTGGAATATCAATGCATGCATTGAATCCTGAGCATGCAGAAATAATGTGGCATACCTTCAATCATGGATATTAACTAATAGTTAACTAGCATTGGTGTGAACTCAATCTCTAAATGAATACTGATCACTTAGTTAACATGCTAACATAAGTGTCATATTAAAATAACTCACGTGTCACATGCAACACACTTTCTTAACTGAAGTGTCATCCTTTGATTAACTTAAGTGTCTTCTCTTAGTATAACTAAAGCGTAAACACTTTAGTTAACTATTCCATATTTATTTAATCACGTAGTTAACCATTATTAACTAAATCTTATTGATTGATGAACATCGAGCTCTTATTTAATTAATAGAATGTTGATCATTAATAGTTCAACAGATGCTTTAACTAAAGCACTGCTTGAGGTATTCATATTTAATTGAAGCTTTATAACCTAAGATCACTTATTCATTTGCATGGGAAATTGAAATTATCTTTCTCACATTATATCTTTATCTAATTGCATGGCTTATGTTTAATCATTTATCATATCATATTATACTTAGAAGAATTGTCACACATATTGATGATCATATATATTACCTCGTAGCGTATAGTCATATGCTAAAGTAATTCACTCTAGAGGTGATAGGTCTCTACAGGAGACTTAATAACTTTATCCATATAGAATGACCATGGTTAGTAATAGATCACATAATATAAACTCATGACTTGATATAGCCAAGTCTCTAGTATTGATACAACACAATACCCCAGCCTTGATACAACAAAAGACCATCTCCAGCTAAGGAGATCCATCTCATACGGTACCGTATAGGAGTGTAATTTGACTTGATACAACTCAAGTCTAGAGTCTTGATAGAAGATAATACTAGTATTGATATAACACAAGATCATAGTACAAGCATCCCACCTCAATACATGAGGACATAGATAGGACTTGATACACCACAATGTCTTAAATTGATACCACAGAAGTCCTTAACTTGATACAACACAAGTTTCTGACTTGATACAACACAAGTCTGGAGAATGACTCCTGATGATGTGAATTTAAAACCTCCCTCAAAGAGTATTACTGTTCATCTATGTTCTTAATTGTTAAGGCATGGATTACTCTCTTTTGGTCTATTTTTTCTATTTTTATGTTATTTTTGGGACTTATTGTTACAGTTGATTTTACCACACATGGTGGATCACACATTTATGGCCTTCCCCATCCCTTTTCAGACTCTTTGGACCCCATGGACCATTTTTGTACCTTTGATGTTTCCAAGATCATCCCTAAAAACATGCATTATTTTCCATACATGACTTTTAAACCTATTCTCGCATATATACGCGGATATGACCCTCAAACCTGTGTACATCAAGGTGTGTGCAAAAGGCCAAATAGTTTTGGAGTTTTCCTTGATGTGGATCTGAGTCACCTATCTCTTGGCATTCCATATGCCTTGAGATCGCTCAGATTTGACATTCCATTACCCTATTGAAGCCCTATATAAGGAACCCTTTGGATACATTGAAAGGAGAGGAATTGAAGAGCAAGAAAACTATAGTCCATTATTGTCGGAGCTTATACTTGAGTCTGCATCCCTTTGTCCCTTGGATCACTTTGTGTTCTTTCCAAGCTTGTGAAATGGTGGAGGCCTAGGTGGAGGTCTCAGTTTCTCCGGTTCGAAGACATGCTGACAGAGGTTGTCACCATTGTAATCTCTGATTTATATTAATAGAAATATATTTTCCTGTCCAATAATGTGTATATAAATGAATATTGAATCCATGGATGCTTTTAAATGCTTATATGTTATTGATTATATATGTTAGAGTAGGTCTAACACCATTATATAGCATGCTTGTCTTGTTTGCTGAGTGTTGAGAGAGCAAATTGCTAATACAAGTGAGAGTGGAAAAGCTCAGCGGGGATCTACATCAACCATCTAGAATAAGGTATGTTTCGCGATCCTTTAGTGTTAGATTTTTTGTTTCTCTTGCATATGGTAAAGGATTGATTTCTGCGATTACTCTGTCTGTTGTGGTACCCCAATCCATAGGAGGTTTTCTCCGTAACAAAATTGGCGACCATATTGGGGAGTTCCTAGTCATTTCCTTTGGGGGTTTTATCGACATTCAATGTTCTTGAATTGCTCTGATTTCTCTATTTCTGAGTCGAGTCTGGGGGCATGTTTTCCTAGTAGTGTCTGATAGGAGTAAATTTTGTCTCAACTTGTATATTTACCTTCTTTTTATCTCTTTTTCTTCATGTACATGAGTTTTGTCTTCACAGTCACGTGTACATGCGGTTTTTACTGGGATATCTGCATATATACGCAGGTTTTCTGCACATAGTCGTGTATGCCCTACTTTTTTCCTTTTTGGGGAAGATTAAGTGTTGCTGGATGAGTTTGGATAATTGTTGAGTCTTCTTGGATGCTTCTGGAGTCTATATACACCTTTGTTTATGACCAGATATGCTTTTTAGTTTGAATTTTTTGAAAATGTTCTTGTCATTTCATTTTCTATTTTTTGTTTTGGGATTAGTGCATTAGGTCTATTTTACCTTAGTGCTTTGCTTGGGTGCTATCTGATAGTGCTTGCAGAGTATAGGGGTTGTAGAGTCATACTTTTTCTTTATTATCTCATTTTAATTCAAAAAATACAAAAAAAAAAAAATTTGCATCATTATGCATTGTTTCATTTTGCATTTTGCATGGTACTGGCATTAGGTTTGCTTGGAGAAGTATTAGTCAGATTTTCCTAGAGGAATGATTGCACATTCATTTGAAGGAAAATTTTTCGCTTCATGTAGTAGCATACCCCTTTTTTCATTCGACACAGTGCATTTGCATTGATTGTTAGGTGTGCATTTTAATTCTTGTTGCGTCATAACATCATTAGTTGCACGACCATTTTCCCTTTTCAGTAATAAGCCAATTAAAATCAACGCATAATAAAATGAATTACACTCTTTTCTTTTATAGGGTGCACCAACAAGATTAGGTTTTAGGGTCTTGGAATAGTTCATTGTGAGTAAATTCTCCAAGACCACTAAACAAAACATTTTTGTGTCTGTCTAGGTGAGAGAGTGATTCCTTTATATAATTAGTGTTTCTGAGGATCCTCCTCTTACAAGGGAGTGAAGCACGAGGCGGTGTGAGCGGTTATTGATTGGGATGACCCCTGGTCATAACTGAGTAGCACTGAAGATATTTCCAGGATTGTATTCATATTTAGGGGCTCTTTCGAGAGTTTCGGGCTTTGCTACGCTACCCATACGGTCAATCCCCCCTGCGACTATCCACTTGAGTATTAATTATATTGAGGTGACCTTAGTTTCCTTACCTAGGTTATCAAGGGGGTACTTCGTAGAGGTTATTCTATAGGTGTCCTAGCTAGGTAGGGGACGGACAGCACAGTCGCTATATGCGTTGAAGGTGAGGGCCACTATAATTGGTTACGAACCTCCACTTGTTGTGTATGGGAGTCTCAAGCCTCTCCTAGGTGAGACATACCTGCTTCATTCGGGAGCTCAGATATCCTACCCTTGTTTGCTTATGATTTGGCTTTACATTTTATAGGAGTATGATCTGTGCATGCTAGTTTGCCTAGGGTTTGCATAATTAGATCGATTTTTTTTCATTTTTGAGTCATTGTGTATTCGGGCATGGCACTTCGCCATTCTCATCATTTAGCAGGAATTCTGCCTTCCATGTCTCCTCCTCATTTGGGAGAGAGAAACAGACAGTCTAGGTGGACTACTTCTCACATTGATTCACACACGATGGGAGATCACGAGGATGAGATTCCTGAGATGTCTTCTCCACCTCATGAGGTTGGGGATGCATATTCTACTCCTGTATATGATCCTTCACCGGAAATAACTTCACATTCTGGTTATGATCCCTCATTCACGGGTCACTGGTATTGGTTACCAGGTGACGAGACTCATCATGAACCCATAAGCACTAGTCATGTTCGTTATGGCATGCCTAATATCCCTGCACAAGATCCAGCACATCATGCTGAGCCAGAAGTTGAGAGGTTTGGGAGCACTAGTCACATTGCACCTTCCATCCTAGTGGTGGAAGCTACCTCACATGTCTGTCCTAGACCTAGTGTTAGTATTCATATGCAGATACCAAAACCGAGACAAGTGACCATAGGGAACACCACTTACATCCCTTCACATGTCCCTTTGTCCTCAAACCCTACTCCTTCAAATGCATTTTTGACAACCCTTCCTCCCTCTCATTCACATGGTCTTCCGGGCCAAAATATCACTACTAGCCATGTTTGTACTGGGACTGCTCGTACAATAGTATCTCAAAGTCAAGTACCTCATGTTGTCTCGAGAGGTCACATTCCTATTTCTGGATCATCTCATAGTCCATCCCAAGGAGTTCCCCATATGCCTAACTATGGAGCTTCTTATGGGACATCCGATGGGGCACCTTATGGAGCTTCTGACGGGACATCCGATGGGACACCTTATGGAGATTCTCATGGATAGTCTTATGGACCGCAGTATTGACAGAACTATCAACCCTATGGGTACGTGTATCAACAACCTGCTTACTCTTCTAATTATGGCTTTGTAGCACCATATAGTCAAGGAACACCACATCATAATGATTCCATGCAGCCATACACAGGGCAAATGGGAGGAGGATATTATGGCCAAGGCCATGGTATTTACAGTGATCAGCCTTATTGTTACGGAGAGAAATTCCTATGGCTTGGGGTACCACAACAGACAGCTAGACTCCAGAAATCAATCTTCTCCAATATGCAATAGAAATAAACAA
>LPNX010430876.1:0-13985 GCA_001517045.1 Pseudotsuga menziesii
ATAAACCGATTACGACAAATTATTAAATGATTGAGAAAACATTAGTAAATTATTAAATGATTGAAGCGCCGTCGCTTAAGCGACGCTTAGAGGAGGATAGTCGTTGCTTAAGCGACGCTTAGGAGGAGAGACGTCGCTTAAGCGACGCTTGAAAGCCTAGCCGTCGCTTAAGCGACGCTAATCACCATCATTACAAAAAAAAAATTATCTTCCTGATTTTTGGCACTGTTAAAATAAAAAATCCGCGCGCCGTCGGAAAAAACCGTCGGATTTTGGATCGAAATCTAGTAGTGACTTAACCCTAAAGCCTCCATAATTGCCTTAGGCATCAAATTGTGAGAAGCACCAGAATCAAGTAAACAATTATGAATCATCTGATCATGAATTGTCAATGTTATATAGAATGGTGGAGATGAGTTTGAATCACTTTCAGTTTTATCAGCTAATGCAGAACCAATAAATATTTTAGGATGTTCCTCTTGTAAGTTCACAGTATCTGAGGGTGTTTGATTAGCAGTTGCACCTATTATCTTGAGAACTGGATTTCTATAGCATTGATTCTTCATTAACTCAGTAAAGGGGACTGGAATCTTGATTTTACACAATTCATTTTCAAAATTGAATGTCTGCACATTCTTGTTTATCTATTCAATATCTATAGTTTTTTCTGACTCACCCTGATGTGTTCTTTTATCATGTTCTTGACTAGAAGAATGTTTAGGAGATGAAACTATTTTCTTCTTCGGAATTTGAGCTACCTGTTTGGGGCCAGACCTCAAATTAATAGACCTTCTTGGTTCTGACCGAACTATTTCTGTTGAAACTTGAGGAGCCAAATCACTCTCTGTTTGGTAAACATTTGCATAAAAAATTTCAGAATTTAGATGTTCATCTTCTATTAAGAAACCTTCAGCTGAAAATTCTCCAAAATAATTCATATCCTAATTTAGAACTTCATCCTGCATATCTTTGCCCTCTTCAGTTTCATTTATCATATTATTTTGCAGAGGAGTGGGGACTGTTTGATCTTGATTTTCTCTCCTCTCTCTCTGTATGTCATTGTTTCGTCACTCTCTAGGGATAAATCTGGGTGCAAACTGACACCTAAATTGATTAGGATTATTAGGTTTTCTTTCTCCTTCATGTGCAGGTATGTTTGAAGTCTTTTCCATTTCCAATTTATTAAGTTTTGTTGTTAGGATTTTGACTAACTTAGCCATTTCATCAATTTTACTATCATTTGAATGAGATGTGGAGGATGCTGGAATCAATTCTTTCTTACCCTTTCTATCATATGTTTGCTGATCTTAATTCACTTTAAGTCTGTTTGAGGCTAGAATATTAGATTCCACTTCTAAAGCAGCTTCTTGCATGTTCAATAAGTTAGTTGGTCTCCTCTCTCTTAGGTGTAAAGAGAACTCATGATAAAAAGCATTGGCATAAGTAAGCTTTGCTAAAGTTTGATAGGACTTAATTTCTGCCGAAATTCTACCATACATTTTGTTAAATCTATTAGAAAAATCTGCTATGGTTTCATCCTTCTTCCTCCTTAAGGCCCCAAATTCAGTAATATAGTAAGTGTGGTCTTTTGTATCACCCCATTGTCTCATAAATGCATCATGTAGCTCTTCTACCAAGGTTATTGAATTTGCTAGTAATTCCCCGAACCACTTCCTAACTTCCCCATCCAGACTCTGCACAAACACCCTCATCCATACATCTTTTGCTTCAATATTTTGGTTGTCTGCATAACTAAGAAAGGCATCCCAATGCTCTTTAGTAGTTGTTTCTCCCTGCCCATTGAAACTTGGAAAATATTTCTAATAATCCCCTCTTGGAAGGGCATTCAATGGCTGAGGAAGGACTAATGGTGCATATCTAGCAGCCACCATTCTATCCATCACGTCCAAAGGTTGTTGTCCTTCCATTGTGGAACTACTAGGGTTTGGTGAAGGAAAAAGTTTGTTTACTAGACTGGAACTTGGCTTAAAAGGATTTTTGCTGGTTTTGAATTGAAACAAAGGTATCTTTCCAAGAGACTGAGTTTTTGCTTTCTTAAAGGACTGTGGGTCAGTAAAAACCCGGAAGTTGCTAACTGCTAAAGTAGGTATTGACCATGACAAATTTTCCTGTTTTCTCCTCAAAATGTGAAAATGGTGATACTAGGTCAAAAAACTCAAAAGTATATAAAGAAGGAGAAGACTGTGATCTCTGAATTTTCCTAGCTTCCTTCAAAATATGTTCTGGATCAAGAATACCTTGATGCAAAGGTGAAGTAGGTTTTATCCTGGTTCCAATCCTTTTGGTAGCCACTATGGACACTAATTGGTGAAATAGCATTCTAAAATATTTTTTGATTTTGCTCACCCTTCAAAATCAGTTGAATGATGAAAACGCAGGGTAGATATACCTTCAGTTTTGTCCCTAGCGACAGCACCAAAGATGTTAGTGCCAGAAATTGTTCTCAGACTACTAGAAGAACATGCCAACACAATCTCAAATAAAAATAAAATAAAATTGGTTTTTAAGGTTTTGGTTTATAGTTTTGGTTTAAAACTTCATAAGCAAGGAGGAAAAACAATAACAAGCTAATACTGAACTGAATCATACAAGTTGGATAAACTGGGGATCAAACACATTCCAACAAGCCATAAACATTACACATGAAACACTAATTTCATCCGCAGGCTACAAGCATTTACATGAATAAAACCCTTAAACAAGAAATGAAATTGTAGACTGAGTAATCAACCTGATTAGAAATGAAACAACATGACAGGTAAAAGGCTTATCAGTTTATATATAATAATAATAAAAATAGTCATCCACTTACATAAGAGTTGTGATTTCTAACTTGAGATATCATAGCACAAAATAGCCTCCCCTTGTGTGAAAATTCAAACCCCTTTATTCCCTTCATACACTTGTCACAATGATTACTGAGCTCTATACACGTATCACTCCATTCTTACAGGTGTAAAACAAGTCCTTCTGCTTTCGATTACTCAGCAGCGCCATTTTTTGCCATGATTTCACAAAATGAGATTCTTGTAGCGCTATCGTTCTTTAACCTTCGCTCATGCGCTATAGGAATCCTCTTTTGCATAATTTTAACCAATGCTTTAAGAAAAGGGTTAGTAATAAAGCATGATAGTTGAAATAGACTTTTATTATAAGCTTTTGAAAGTTTAAAGATGTACATATTAACTAATAATCCCAAAATACAAACCTTAAGACCAAAAATAATGAAATCATTCAACCATTAAAAGCATTAAATCCAATAAAAACAACTGATTGTCAAAAAAAATATTAAAACCGACATGAAATGTAAAATCATAATAAACTAAAAGTTGAAAATTAGGACAAAAAGATTAGATAAACTAAGAACAAAATCTAATTCTAACACCTGCATTTTAGAAGAAAAAATTCTCCAAGTGCTTGATATGTTCCTTGTAATGTCTAGAATACACAGTGACATCATCCATATAAACTACCACACATTTATCATTTTCCTCTGCAAAATCAATCTCAATAGCACGCTGAAAAGTCACCCCCTGCATTCATCAAACCAAAAGTCATTTTGGCATACATGAATGTACCCCATGGTGTGGTAAACACCGTCTTTTCTTGGTCCTCAAGAAGTAATTTGATTTGATTATAGCCTAAGAAACCATCCATAGTAGAAATCCTTTCAGATCCTACAACCTTTTGGAAAATATGGTCCATTTTTGGTAATGGGTAGTTATCCTTCGATGAGACTTTGTTAAGATTTCTAAAATCTACATAGAGTCTAATTTAACCATTTTTCTTCCTAACACGTACTAAATTTTCCACCCATTTTGAAAACCTCAAAGTTACAATATTTTTTGCATTAATTAATTTTTTAATCTCTTTCTCTATGACATGCAACATCATTGTATTTATTCTTCCCAATTTTTGTCTGAAAGGTTTTTCACAAGGTTTTATTGGAATGGTATGTTGTATGATAGAAGTATCATACTCTTTGAGATCCTCATAGCTCCAAGAAAACACATCAGCATATTTTTTCATCAGATTGATATATTCTTCTTTTTATTTAACAAGCAAATTCTTTAATAGTTTTACAATCCGTGGAGTTTCTTTAGTACCTATATTTTTGTCCTCGACGGCATTATCAATAAATTTCACTTTTGGATATTTCGCAACATCGTTTTGGTCAAAAAGTTTCTCCAAGGGAATCAGACCTCTTGGGATAAAATTGGTTTTCAATTAAATTATGTCCTTTCCCCCTAGCATATTCTTCAACATTTTATTATCAACATTTTCATCTTCATTATGTTCATCATCTTGGAAGCTCTCTACATTTATATGTTCTGTGTCAATCTGGGTATTTACAAATTCATCAGACATTTCCGGAAACCTTTTTATTTGTAGATCATCATAAAAAAATTTGTCAATATTTGGAATTGTCTGGTATGGAAGGTCTATTTACAATTTCAATTCTGTATGTTCTTTTAGAATGGATGAAATTTTCAAATTTACTCGTAGCCACAACCAAAAAATTGACCACTCCATTTTCTCTTATGGGAATTACTTTAATCTTGTGTTCTATAAAGTAATTACCAAACATATCCCATACCTCATTTCTGTAAATCCCTCATCCTGTGATGTTTTGTTTGAAAACTGGCATTCACTTGGTTTACCACAAGCTCAGAATCCCCAAACACCTCTATTCTTTTTGCTCCCATCTCCTTTAAATTATTTAAACCAAGTAGCAGAGCCTGATACTCAGTGATGTTATTTGTACATTCAAAAGACAATTTATATGACAGAGCTTTAAAATCTTTGTTTGGAGAAATTATGAACACACCAACAATAACACCAATTTTATTTATAGACCCATCCAAGACATAGTCCATAAACCTTATTCATTCTTCTTATTGTCTAAAGTCTATTATCCTTTTGTAAAATATTGAATAAGACCATCATTGAAAAATATTGAAGATCCTAGGTTAGTATCAACAGCATAAATATGATTGTTTTCCGGCTTATCTCTGTTGCTAACTACATAAGCCAATCTCTTCTCTCTATACAATCTCATGTTCCCTCCAAATGAAGGAATGGTGGCATATGAAGGAATGGTGGCATATGTCATGTCCATTTGCAAAGTTCCCCTCAATGTTGATGTCTAAGATATTGACAACAACATGTCAAACTTGGAAGGAATATCAGCTACCACAACATCCATAACAACACTTTTTGCTAGAAGTTGTGTAAGGGTCACAACCATATCTTTTATTAATCCCAAAGATCTCACTTTTCTATAATCAAAAGAATACAAGTCTTTGTAAGGCCTTGTAATCTCCAACCCTAAACTATCCACTACCACCTTAGGCATAAGATTATGAGATGCACCAGAATCTAACAAACCATTGAGCAATATCATATCATGTACATTGAGACTCAGATAAAAAGAGAGAACATCCTCATCCTCTATTTCTTCAATTTTGGAGAAGAACCTTGGTTATGTGATATTGCCTGTTATGGGCTACCACTGTCTTGGTAAGCTCTTATGGTGGTAATTAAAGTTGGTGTTAGAATTTGATAGCTTACCTTAAGCTTAAGGAACCCAACTACAACGACGATAATGTCCCCATATTAAATTGCCAGAAAGGTCAAAACGAAGTTTTAATTTACCAACGTATCTCCTTCTTAATCGGAAGAATGGTCAAACAAATCTTTTGATATCTAAAACCTAACTTTAGTGAATAAACTATTTGAACTATTCTACGAACGAGAATGACTGTCAGTCTTCCTGTATTTGACGCTGATATTTCACCCATTAAATACCTTCTGATAATGATCTTTATTTAGGTGGAGGGTCGTTACTTACTCCACTGCGATTTAGTAAAGATTGCATTACAATATCAGTCTTCGAGTTTGGAATTTGCAAAGTTGTTTTATTCTTTAGCGTGAGTATCCATGTTGCCACAATCTGGTCTTATAAATATTGGTGATAGAAACCCCATCCTTATGGGATACAATCATAACTTTTACTATCAAGTCGAATCTTGACTAATTGCCAAGTTTTTGTTTCCACTTTTCTCTTAAATGATTCAACGTTTGGTAGTTTTGATTAATGCTGTTATTAAAATAGATATGTCCTTCTCTTTGATTAATAAAGATTATCAATTATGATATTGATAAAACAAGCTTTCTTTATGAGTATTATGTTGTCAAAGGTCTTGTGTATTCATTCTATATTATATCTTCTTTCATACAAGTGGTAGAGATTGAGTTATAATTAAGAAGATTTTTGCATCAGTAAAATGCATTTTTTTATCATTTGTATAAATGGAGATTTTAGTTAAGTATTTTACATGCTTTATAAAAAGAAGGATGCATGTTGCAAAAATTTTATATTTATGATAAGATTTTTTATTATTTACATTCAAGAATTTGTAAGTTATTTATCTTAGAAATAAGAATATCCAGGTAGGGTTGTTAATTATATTTAAATAAGTGACATGTAGTTAATTCTGAATTTCGTAAGTATTGCAAAAACTTTATCATATACCCATATTATTGTTGAGTTATAAATGAGAAGGTTACACTTATTAGTGTGTATGGGTATGCGAACCCTACCTATGTTACATATTGTATAGTGATATTTGTTTATAAAAGAAAATTACATTAAGATTAAATATGTGTATATTGCCTTAGCATCTGGTAAATGAGAATTGTATTAGAATATGATAAATATATATTGCAAAAGGGTTTGCATTAAAATTGATAGATTGTATATGCATTCGATCTTACTAATGGTAGGTTTCCCTCGAATTGATAAATATATATAGACTAATAGAAGTTCATGTTTGAATTTGCATTTTAATATTACGAACGCAATTTAAGAAAGGTAGATAATGCTCTCATTGCTCTTGGAGTCCTACTTATAAATTAAGAGTCATTTGTGAAAGGCTTAAAGCCCCTATTCAGAATTACATTAGGTTATACCTTTGTAATCAAAATTATAATTTTAATGTAGTGCATAAAATATAAAATCGCTATAGAATGTTAATAACCATAATTAACTAGAAGTTTTGAGTAGATATATTTAAGGAGTCTTTATGTATTAATGATTTTTTAAGAGATTTTATAGAATAAAAATAAATACATAGATGAATCATGTTATAGAGTTGGAAAAATGATAAACATTACAAATCATATGTATGTAGAATTCAATAATGATATGTCACCATTAATGATTGTGAAATATATTCCCATATAATGATTTAGAATTTAGAATTTGATAATTAGAAAAATATATAAATATTAAATAAATTGCATATGATACAAAGAGTTAGTATACATAGTGGGTAATCCAAATCCAATAATTATGTATGTGCATTAGAAAATGATAATTATATGTGCATTGTGTGGGAAAATGTCATTTTTCATATTTCCACTAAAATGCATTAATGATTGATAATTGCATCAACTTGTGATAACCATATATTATAATAGAATTATAAATTTAAAGGTCATTAAAGTCTTAAAGACACGATGGCATGAGGTTATATACATATTTTATATTCACCTATCTTGGTGATTTTGTTTATACTAATATTTCATACCTACAGACTTTTCCAAACCTTCATAAATTTGTTTATGGAGAATTTATAAGTTTAGTAATCATGATGGTTATATTTGATTATAAGTGTACGTCAAAAAAAGATCGGTTAAATAGTAGGTTTAAAATGGTCGCTTTTATGATTACATACATTTATATGACATACAATATGGTTAAAAGAAGTTTGGTTATGAATGTTATTCATGTGATTTAATATAGTGGTTAACTATGCTAGTTATTTTAATAGTATAATATATATGTTTATTTCAAGTGAATTAAGTAGTATGGTTGTAATCGTTGATATAGTCAAATGTTAATTTATAAAAGTTTTTTCACTCTTGAAATTATAAAAGAAGTGAGGAATGAATCATTGTAAGTATTGCAAATGTAAGATAGGGGTTAGTGAAGACCGCTACAAGGTGAGTGCACAAATTTGAGGGACCTTTTAGATGCAATGGTAGAGTGAAGTCAATTACTCTTGATCCATAAAATATAAATCATTTCAAGCAATTCCGACCCGGCCAAGCCTAGTCCCAAGGCTGCCAACAAGCATGCCAATTAGGATAGTAGAACAAAACGTATCCCTGTTTTATTGAAGAAAATTGTGCTCCCGTTTTTCTTTGAATAAACGTGCTCCCATTTTTAAAAACATAGTTTTTTGTTAAAACAGGTAGAGCTCGTCATTTTCGCCACAATGCAGCGCTGTTGGAGCTTGGACGAAGCAAAATGTGAGTGGGCGAATACGTTTTGGGTGAGACAAAGCCATCAACCTCCCCCTTTGGATCAACCTCATCTTTGTGAGGTATTTTCCTCAAATATTCTCATATTTTCCTCAAATCTTCTCATGATTTTGTCCCTAAATTCATTAATTTATTTCCCCTAATTTGAAATTAAACCAAAATATTTAATTTATATTTCCAATGGAAACCAAAACCCTAATTGAATTGGTCAATGGAAACAAAAACCCCAATGGAATTGGCCAATGGAAACCAATGGAAACCAAAACCCCAATGGAATTGGCCAATGGAAACCAAAACCCCAATTTAATCATAAAAATCAAATAATTTTGATTATTTACCAAAATTTATACCCAAAATTCACATGCCCAATGGAAATTAAAACCCCAATTAACTCATAAAAAAACAATTCAATTTCATTATTTCCATATGCATTGTGAATCCAAACCAAAATTAACAAATACGCAAAGTTTGTCAATTATATTGCAAGCTTGCATACAGCTAAAAAACAATCAAGTAGAATTCATATCTTCCCTAAAACACATAAACTAACATGGTAAATCCCTTGCCTCTATCCGAAATATCAAAGTTGGTCGTCCAAGAACATCAATAAACACCTTATATTTTTTATGAAACTTCCTAATCCAAGTGTTAAAAAAAGGTATAGAAGCTTCCCATGCTTAAAAAATATGTCCTCTTAAGTGAAGGGTACTTTTTGGTTAAGGTCAAGACATGGAAGTTCAACAATAGGCACTATGAACATCAAGATACATAGGGAGGTTGATGTGTTTGATTACATGCCAATCACATACTATCATACATGATAGAATCCAGTGGAAACCTTGCAACCATAAAAGCCACTATACACAATGGTGCATTTAAAGTCACTCATGGGTATATAGAAAGAGGGCACAGAAATAATATAACATCAAGTGGAATCCATACATGGCCCAAATTACATATAAACAAAGATCTGCTAAATAAACTTTGGAGTCTAAGAAACATCATGGTACAAAAAATGATTACATATCTAACAAACTCGTTGCGTACACTGGGATTTTATTCATCAATAGAACATTATGTCGCCTATTCTAGGGTCTAGTCGTTGCCTCTACCCACAATTTGGGAGCTGGTCCCGCAAGGGCATTAGCCAACACCTCACAATTTTGATGAAACTTCATAATCCAAGCCTTAAAATAAGCTAGAGGATATTCCCAATCAACATATGCACATAGGACATTTTATGTACACATGCATATGGAAATTGGAATTAATATTTGAATTCAGGGCATAAATTTAAAATGAAAAATGTTAATGTTTATTCTTTATTGTAAAATTCAAGATCAATTTTAAAATTTAAATAATACATTTAGTTTATGTTTTTATTTGTCATACATTAGTTATATACTTTTCAGTGCTTAGAGATGTCATTATATCATGTGTTTATTTTTCTAATGATATTTTATTTGTATTTATGATTGTAGTGGCTACTATGGATAACAATGCTGAGATATTGAGGGTTATTGGCCATCTCGGAGAGATTGGTTCTACCTAGAGAAGTGGAGATGAGATTTATCGCTCCTTGTCAGACTCATTGCTGACTATTGTTGATACGGTTGCAAGATAAAATGATGCTTTGTATAGCATCGCATACTACAGGGAGAGGAAAAGAAAAGAATACGCTGATTCGTTGAGCTTCAATGAGGTAAAGAAACTGAAAATAACCAAAGAACACATCTATACATTTTTTAGAGTGCCTAGGATGGATGAAATTCCAGAGAGCACCAGGCCACATATTTCCATTGAGTGGTGCATCTTTCCACCCATTAGATAAAATTGGATGGATAGATGGTACATGGTGTTTGACATTCCCCCGCACAACAACAGGGAAGTACCGTTGTACTCCCTTTGAAAGTTGTATGTAGATTTTGTGATGGGGAAACATGTCAACTATTTTGACATGTTGGGCTTCTAGGGAGTTGGTAGGGGGGTGCCCCAACACTGACCCAATACTAGGAATAGAGATGCCAATCCACAGATACCTGCACCACATGCCTAGATACTAAGGGAAGACATCCCTCCTGCACATGATATGGTTTCCCAGACACAGGAGGCATTTCTGACTCTGGCTGAGATAGTTTCTTGACACATGACTACTATTGACCAGATAATGCCATCTTCCTCTGTTGGGGTACAACCACTAGCTTCTGGTGGTAGAGGAACATCCATTGGGGGGATAGACCGACATCCCATGTGCCTCAGAGCGAGCCACAAGTCTGCACAACGTGTGGTCAATCTTGTTATGGTCCTGGACCAAGACATGGTACCTCTATGATGACTGGTGGTTAGGTAAGGACATTGTTAAAACTATATTATTGTTCAATTTTTAAATTTTCCATACTATATGTAACATATTAAAATATTCATAATACACGCAATATTTACTCTTGCAAGAGATTGATTCCTCTCAAGGATTGGTACTGCACCTGGTGTGGTTGTATCCGAGGCCGAAACAACCAATATTAAGGTAATATTTAAAGAATTGTCATTGTGTTAATACATATCATTTTGTTAATACATGTGTTAGTCTTGATTAATTTGTTAAATTGTCTAATATTTACAATTTTTGAAGTTGCAGGAACCCCATTTAGAAACTGATGCTGGAGACATTGATCTCAGTGAAATAATCCAAGGTGGAATTTATTATTATCTAAAGAATGTAAGTAAATGGTTAATGATTGAATCTTGTTCGAATTATTTAAATTTCTTACTGTACACTCCTTTATAGATTGCTAATATTTATAAATTTTAAACTTGCAGATGCTATCTACATCTAAAGAGGGGCAAGAAATTGCTAGAAGTGGTCACTCCCATGGGGGAGATATTTCCTAGGCAGTCGTAAGTATATTACAACATGCTCTAGTTTTTCAGTACATATTATTCCATCCATTCAACTCCATGTCTAACTATGGTAACACTTTATGACTCCAAACATCATTGCAAATCCCTGCACCGCCTCTTTGGTTTGGATCTCCCCATAGTCCAAACGTAGATAAGGGGGTTGTTTACACTAGATGACCCTCTTCCTTGAAAATAGTGGGTGTCCATGAGGATCAACCTACTCATCCCATGGTAATGTACATATTTCCAATGGTAGTTGCTGGTTAGCTTTGAATTCACCTCACAACTAGTTTTTCTTAATATTATTTTCACCTGTTTACAACATTAGGATGTAGATTCATCCATGCCAGACCTTAGTGGGGTTGTTGATTCTATGGTCAATGTTGCATCTACAATAGGGATAAGTCACACTTAGGTACATCTACTTGAATATATGTAATTGTACAGTTCATTTGTATTGTTTATGGACATGCACAATGTCTAACTATTTTATCATTTGGTGAATGTAGCCACACTCTCGTCCATTAGTACACACAACTGAGCTTGATGTTCAACCTATGACTCCTCTTAGTACTAAAGAAACCCTATATCTTCCCCTCGAACAAGTTTTCACAGTTTGATGTTCATTTTTTACATAATTGATTAGTACTTTCTTATTCATGTACATGTTGATAATTGTTGAGATAATTGACATTTTTCTTTAATTTGTAGAGAAGCATTGCACATAGACTCTCTACAAGGAGGAGGACACTAGAGGCATCTATACCCTGGATGGATACAGTGATTCTTTGTTTTATGTAAAATTGTTTCATATTTTAAATTTTCAAACTTTGGTATTGCTGGACAGTACTGGTTCAGTTACTTGATCAAGAAATATTGTCATTGATTTCCAGTCACCAAATATGCACAGTGGTCATGGAAAGAGGAAAAAATCATCAGGGTCCAGGAAAAAAAAGAGAAATTTATAGTTTTGATGTGTTGGTCCAAGACAAAAATGTATTTTTTTGTACAATATGGAGTTAGAGTATAGGGGCGCGGTCTACGATAGATGTACTTTTGTTTGCACATGTACATCAAATATTTTTTTGATACATGTACATTGACGGGATATATAAGGGCCTTCTATTTTTGTATTATAACTTTCATGATATAAAAAATATTTCATGTCAAGATCTTGATATCTTCATGGTTCAGTCTTTTAAGTGTGATTATACACGTGTGGCCAAGGATGTTTCTATGTGTAATGTTCCCAATTTTTTATAGATTTTACGATTGCATGGAGATATCAGTTATAAATTTGAGAACAATGCACAATTACAAAATTGCGCAATGACAAAAATATACATTTCAATTGTTTGTTACCACGATCCAATTGCATATACAGTGTTAAATTAACAATATTAAAATGTATGAACACAAATATGAAACATACCTAATACACACATAAGCACCCAGCACAGCTAAGCAACTGATCCAACTAAGTGGAATACAAAAGCACCTTACCCATTTAACAACCTAACAAACTTTTAAAGGTGTCACGTCCCCGGTTTTGACCCCATTTGCATGATGTATATATTGTGATTAATCATGGTGAGGAGCTCAAGGCAAAAGCCCCACCATCGATTTTGTTGTGTATGTTTCGGCAATGGGGATAATTGCCGATGGTATGTTGTGCTATCCGGCACATTTTAATTTGGCATCATGTAAACCCGCACATCAATTAAAATAAACCACAACCCGCTACGGCAGTGCAACGTTGAATGAAAAGGGCATGGTTCCAAAGGATAAGGGGTGGGGGATGTCAAACCTTGGTTTTGGGGGAAAAACCCATGTTTTATTACCTTGTTGATTTGCCACCTTTTTGTCTCACCCAACCTTGTCAACCTCTTTAATGCTTCAGAGCTGGTGGTTGAGGAGATATGGCTGAGTGGTTGAGGGCAGTTATTGCCTTTGGGAGTGGGGTGGCAGGGCTGTCAGCTCCATACCCACATCCACACTCCACCCACGTCTGCCCATTCTTCTCCCTCACGCACTCTTCCCTGGTCAGTTTTACACTCTCACCACGATTTTGGGTCTGTTGGCTCCTCACGCACATGAATTGGGTGGTTTTGGTCTCAGGCAGACAGTTCCTTCGTTCCACGAGTTGCTGAGCACCCACGCACTGTAATTCGCGTCCTTACTGTTGTTTTGTTCATCCACAGGAAAAATCGGAGTTGTTTTCTCTCACGCAGAGGTCTGTTCATCCTCACGCAGAGAAATCGGGTATGTATTTCCCGTGCATTTTGCTGTTGGGTGTGAGTTCTTCCTCACGCATAGGGTGTTTGGGTCATTTTCCCTATTGTGAGAGCCATGCTCACTGTCATGTTTTGGGGCTGAGTTTCTGTGTTTTGAGACTGTGCATAGTTTCCATTGTTTTTACTTTGAAATTGGGTTGTTGCTGTTGTTTCCCTGGTCTGGAATTTTGTGGTTGAGCTGTTTTGGCCACGTTACGGCCAAAACCAACTCTGGGTTGTCCCTTGGACTTGAGCTGTGCTCCTCCATTGTTTGGGGCTGTCCCCTATTGTTTATGACTGCTTCACAGAGCTGTGAAGGGATTGTTTAGCTGCTGGTATGCAGTGGTTGAACCTTGGGCTGTGCTAGCTTGGCTTGTCTGTTGGAAGCCTGTGAAACCCAGCGGTTTTGGTTTGGTTGTTTTGTGTCCCCTTGGCTATGTGCAAGCCTGCAATTGACCCTTATCC